>QVOA01020017.1:0-86264 GCA_014825685.1 Pseudomyrmex cubaensis
GCCCTCCTCCCGCTGCCTGCGTCCCACCCTCCCGGAACAACCAGCCACGGTTCTCCGGTGCAGCGGAGAACGGGCGCAAAGTACAATCGGGAGGCCCCGCGGTTAATGAGTCGGCCGAACAAAGCGAAAAACCGTCCATTAAATAATGTGCGATGCAACGTCGACGTAGCCGTGAAGCAGGGCTGCTGCGCGCAAAATGCACGCAGAAAAAGGGAAACGCTTTTTTTCCAAATTTCGAGTGCCGCATCGAGCTTTTCGTCAGTTACCTTTTCTTCTTTTCTTTATTCTTATGAATTTTTTCACTGAAAGGCAGAAGAACAACCGATGTTCGACAAAGAGACTCGCGAGATCGCGAAAAATTGACCGGACACGTTGGTTGTGTTGACAAGATCGATGTGACGTAACAAACGGAAGTTGCGGAACGGCGATTGGCGTATATGACAGACGCATTTAATATTGCTTTTAATCTTCGGCATTTTTAATGGTCTATCGCGGCCCATTTATCCCGGCGAACGCGGCGAACGCAATCGCGATCGCAAGAGACAGGGCATATAATTAAATGCGAAAGTTTGTTAGAATTGCGCGCGCGCTGCGTTGTGTGTTACTCACTTGTCCCGTTTCTCTGATAATTACTACGATGCATTTATTCGCGTTCTCTCTGCAAACCAGCTCGCTGGCTGGTTATGCTTTTGTAAACCCTTTGAGTGGTTTCTCCGAGAAACAGTCGCTCTGTGCGTTATTCCGCCGCATTGTTGTCCTTTTAAGCTTTAAGGATTTCTAATGCGTCGTGCGCGGTAGTGCGCTTCGCTAGTGTGCGCCAAAATGCACATATCCAAGTAATTGCTTGTGATTAAATAGCGTTATTAGGATAATTGACAACGCTGTCGCGTACATGAACAACCGCGACGTTTTACTTCCGTGAGCTATAATAAATACAACTTTTTACACTACCCACACGTTTGTTTATATACTCTTTTACATTCTTTTTTTTTTTTTAATTTACTCAGAATGAGTAGCTGTTTATGTCGCTTTTTATATATATATGTGTGTCGTACATATTAAACATGATATATTTTTGTATATACATATCGATATAAATATATATACATATTATAAATAAACATATTGTAAGAAGTAGTAAGTTCGCATTTATCTTTCACTTTTGCTTAAGCAAACTTTATCCTTCTTTTTCTAGAAGAAAAAGATGTTCGGGCAATGAGAAAACAGAAAAAGGTTCGCATAAAACTCGAGTATTTAACTCACCCCAGCTTTGTATGGTTTTCTATAGCCTCTCTAATATTTAGTTTGTACTACATATAACATTAACGTTACAAAACAAAAAAATTATAGATATTTCATGTAGCAGCGAATTACCACGCCATTGTTAACATTTTGTGCGCATGCACATCGAGAAATAAATATATTATTCTTGCGTATGCAAAATCCTTTTTGCGACGCGTACGCAAGTGTAATGCTCAACTTTTAATATTTGTACAACTATAATAGTCTCTGTACATTGTACTAAAGAGCGTGCAATAAACTGCATTAAGACTTAAAAAATTTGTTCTTTTCATTTCTGACCATAAATGTAATATAAATCCTCTGTATAAATTAATTACAAATATACAAATATTCTTACTGTGCAGCATTTTTCCGTCCCACTTCGCGAACTGTCAGATACAAATGTTTAAATGTATCTAGTGTGGTTAAAAAATGCGATATACACATTTATTGCGCATAGTTAATTAATTCTTTGTGGTTCAAATTAATTTTCGATGAAATAATTTAACATAAAATTTTGCTTTCTCACTTTTTTCTAGATGATATAATTTCATTAACATGTGTGTGTGTATGTGTGTGTAATACAGCTACATGCACATGTTTATTTAATTTGAGTGTAAGATGTGTTGAAAGTATTTAAATTTAAGTTAAAATTAAGTTAAAATTGCATGTTACACAATACAGATATATTCGTATAATCAATTACTTATTTAGCAAACTTTGCAAAATGCAGAAAAACTTCAAAATAGTATAGAAAAGAGCTTTAAAAACAATTGTGACAACATATACACAGTTTGTAATTTTTCTTGCAAAACACATGCGTCAAACAAATATCAATCACTGCAAAATGTTAGTTGCAAAAAAAAACAAAAGAATGTTTCTTATGCTGTGCATCCATTTGCTAAGCGAATGCTACTTCATCCTTTAACATGGACTGATCCCTATGTACTGCAGGGGTGACGCACCCTCCAGATAAGTCCGGTGATCTAACCTCTCTCATCTAAACTTTCATCTAAACTCTCATCTAACCCCTCCCCTATGCTTCTAATCCCACCACCCTGTGACCATATTCTACATAAGGGTTAGGAAAGGAGTCGGAGTGGGGCTAACGAAGTAGGGGAAAATCCAACACTGATGCATTTGCAAACGGATGTATATACACGAACATACATGGAAGGAAGAGGGAGGAGGTTGGAATAAACGACTCTTAATAAAACGTAGGTTTCGGTAAAGGCTGTTGTGACTCGTAAAAGAGTACGAAGAAAGAGATCACTACGAAAACGTCTTACCGAATTAGTTTATATATATTTTTGATTTTTATTAAATGTGCTTGTTAAATGTGTTTATTAAATGTGGTTAATTGTTTGAGTGATTATTACCGTTCTGTGATTCTTCTTTTTCTATCTTTTAATTTTTATCGCTGCTTTCACAATATCAATAGTAATTGTAATTTGCTCGACAATATTTTTTTACATATTGTATCGTAATTATACAAAAACTAAAGTACATTTTATATCGAATAGTATCAGAAAAAATAAGATTCGTGCTGTACTGCAAACTTTTTGATATTGATAAAACAAATTGTACCGAATCAATTCTGGCGTATCAATAAAATAAGACGAGAGAGACGACTATCACTTCCGAGATATCGGATTTGCACGTAAAAAGACGACGGAAATTCTCAATCGACTTTCTCAGTTGGAAATCTGGCGTATTTGTTCAGCGTGCCGGAGCGGGTAATCCTTTTATTACTCCTGACATCGGGAGAACCGGTCAACCCGAGATCACCGGTCACCGGAGATCTGCATTCCTACTTCTGGAGAGCGAGAGAAAGACAGAACGCTTATCCGGTGACACGAGGAATAAAAATTCATGCCCTCGTGACACGCCGGGGGTAGATTCGCCGATCCAGCCGAGTAAACCGACGTCGTCGCCGTCGTCGCCGTCGTTGTCGTCGTTGTTTCTGGAAACGACGGAATTCTCTTCTTTTTTTCTTTTTTTTTTTTTAGCCGCGCGGTTAAAATGCAAATTAAGTCGACGTGCTTAAGAATGTGAGATTATTAAGGGAGACTGCCGACTTGGGTACTACACACGGGTCGCGAAAACATTTCCTCGCTCTATCTTCTGCTCTCTTTTTTTCTCTTCTTTATCCCCATCCCCATGGCGCGCATTATAAAACACATATTATTCCCGCGGCTTGCTTCCGCGTCATATTTTTCCGTCTGCCCCTCCGGGGAAAAAACGACAGGACGTCGGCTACTTGAGACTGCAGGCAATAAACGACTTTGAACGCGCTCGCTCTCGCAGAAAAAAAAAGCATCAGAGCCGAGGATTGAGTTCCCAGTAATTTTCCTCTGACTTCCCTCGAAAATTAACTCCGCACGACCTGTCTTATTTAATACTTAGTCTTTTCTGTATAAGTGTATATATTTTATTAATGTTTTCAAAATTGTTTTTATTATTTTTATTTCTCTAATCATGACAGCGGAGCAGACGTGTTTGCTAGTATGATTTGATTATAAACATCATTATAGCGATCCTATTTTTTTATCTTACAAACTGAATGATATTTGATCGTGGTATATGTTTTGTTACATTGCGCTTTGAAATATATGTATATACATATAAAAAAGATTTTTTTTACTTCGTAGTATCAAATGTTGTATTGATCGATGAAAATGAATTTTAAGAGGGTGGGCTACTCTGTCGAAATAAAAACATAAATCTATACATATTCCGGACGATATCAACGCTTTTTTAAGGGATTGTAAATATTTTTATTATTTGCTATGTAGACTTTAATTTTGTCGCGGATGTGTTTTTAAATACAAACGCAGCTAAGTCCGAAGCGTCGATGTGTAAAATTTGTTTGCGATACGTAAATTATTACACGAAACGCATCGTCTTCATTATCACGGAAGCCGACATGACGAAAAGCAAGTGTGCAAAATTGGTTCCCTCAAGTATCTATGCACGAAATAGTTCGTTCTCCATCGCGTTTAAACGCACGCGGACACGCGCTGTAACTCAGTTACAGCTGAAATTCGTCAATGGCGCAAACAGAATGTACAACAAGCTTGTCGTACCGTTAAATCGATACAACAATTTCGCCGGTTCGCTCCGCTCGTTAGACGTGTTCCTCGGAAAAGAGGGCGCCACGAAACTATCCGCGCGCGATCCTTACCACGTCACCCCTCGTTCGTGGCGCGAGCGAATCTTTCCGTTCGCGGTGGCAATCGATTTCGAGGGAAACAGCTGTCTCGTCACCGGTATTCGATCCGAGCGTCGGCGCTGCGTCGACGAGCGCGACGAAAGAAAATGGAGAAAAATGAAACCTAACGAAGAGTTTTTAATCGACGTCGACGGACGTCTCCGGGCGGAAATCGGTCGAAGCCGATCAACAGCGGGACCTTGATCTAATCAAGATGCGGTATTTATTTTTGCGTTCGTTTAAAAACGTGTTAAAACACAAAAAAAGCAAAGCGACCATGGCGCTGACCGGCGAGAGGGGTTGAAGGAGGCAGAAACGCCGTAGTCGTTGTTCGGTGGAGGACGCGCGGAGGCAGAGGATCGACAAGGGCGAGAAGGAGCGTGGCTGACGGCGTGGGGGGATGTACGCCGAGGGAGCGCAGTGAGGGGTGATAGCAGTCCGAGGACGCGAAGGGTAAGGGGATGCGCGAACGTCGGCGAGGTGGTGAACGGGATCAGGGGGATGAAAATGCAAAAAGGTGCCGGGGGCCTCGCTCAATACCGGAGCGACGGCGCAAGCGCTTTCATTTTGTTTTTCGTACGTTCGCCGCGTCGCCCGCTCGTTTTTCCAAGATGGCCGCGCGGTACGAGCTCGCCGATATAATGTCGGTAACCCCGAACCCCCTCGAGAGAGCCGGCAACGACACTCTACCTTGCCGATCGAGAAAGGAGAGCGATGACCACCCTCCGCTGCGTGGCGCGTTAGTCGTCCTCTCCTAAGGGTTGTTTGGAGACTTCGATACCGCCGTGCGAGATCAGTGAGATCTCCCGCTAGGAAACGGCCAAGAAGTTTTCGGAATTTTACCGTATTTTAAATTAGCATAATTATGTAATTGAAGATTCAAGTAATTATTTGTGAACTACATGACATTTTGCACTAATGTCTTTTTTTTAATTAAAACATTTTTTGTAATAAATTTCTTCGTATATCTAGTACTAAATCTAATTTACTTTTGAGATGTCAGGGATTAATTGTTAACAAGTAATTACTGTTTAAACTTCTATACATGTCGGAGAATGTTATATCTCTTTAATTGCGATCGAAAAAAATTTCTTCCACATTATCCGCAATGGTCGTTTCTGGTCGTTGTATTATTCAATTTTTGCCAATACCAAGACGCGACGCGAAAGTGCACACACGAATGTGCTTCCGACTTGCAGCGAAATGCTTTTAAACGGTTTTGAAAAATTCACAGTGGTGGATCGAGTGTCACGCGTTTCATTTATTTCTTCATTATCCGCCTCCTTCTATTTATCCTGCAAATATTATTTTTTTAGCACGACAGACGCGCCGCGCCGTTACAATCTTGACGAATATTTATCTCGATTCCTCGGCAAAATACGATCAAGCCGTCTCATTAAAAACGGACGAGGATAGATTTGAATTGCAATGTTTCCGTTATAATTTAGTAACTCAATAAAATACTGGCGAAGTCTCCCCCCATTAAGACCCCTGCAGTCAGAGGTTCTCAAGGATGCAATTTGTCAATGCGCACAAATTCGAGGACAATCGCGGTCGGGAGAAAAAAAGGGAAAAAGCAAATGCGAAATTTAATGAGCAGACGACTGACGCAGAATGCATTTATGACGGAATTAAAAGGGATGAAAGCAGCAGCTTGGGATGAGCAGTAAGTAGTAATATTGCAAATATCGACGGCAGCGACGATCGTGAAGTGATGCCTTGAATTAATTTCTTATTGACTTGTGTATACATTTTTATCGTTAATTATAGGTAAAAAATATATAACATACACATGGTTATATTTCGATATTAATACGATCTGAGATGCAAACGTTTTTAAATAATGACGCGGTCGGAAAATAAAAGTACAATAATTAAAACAAATTACATATTGTATTAATCACAAATTGTATTAATTTTAGTTTTTTTTACATAACACTGTAAATTATTGATCAAAGTTGAGATTTGTGCAAGCGTTCTCTCTATTTTTCTCTTAATTTTACTTCATTTTTTACCTTTTCAAGAAAATACGCGTTCTCACGATACGTTATGCTCGTATAATTACACTTGTTTGCTAACGATTGGCTCGCAATAATTTTCGAGAGAGAGCTAAATCCATATTCCATAATCAATCCCATTACTGCAGAGCTGAGAGCCACTGGCTTTCACAGATAGATGCAGAATGCGGCGAATAACGACTGAAAAAAAGAAAAGATGAGAGGCGTCGACGGATCGACGTCAAACAGTCGCGGCGGTACTTTGTTGCGCACGGTAGTCATATTGAAGTTTAAAAATCATCACTTTGGCAACGCGAAGTATTGATCAAAAGTCGTCGAATACGGCGGTAACGATCGCGGCCCATTAAGCACGCTATAATGATGGATAACGTGGAAACGCGCGAATTCGCCGCTCGTCAGCGCATCAAAATATGCCGCGCGATATATGGAGAAAATCCGTTTATGGAATATTTAAGAACTATTATTAAGAGAGCAGAGTTACTCTCTCTTAATTGCGAATGATGAAATCCAAACCGTCCGAGAAACAATGGTCGCTCCATTATAAGAGCGTAAATCATTGCAAAGATACTCAATATTGCAAATCAAGAGCTTTTACTACAGAAATGTAAATAAATGAATTGACTGTTTTAGCCGATTTCTTTGTATAGAGATTTTATACATACTCGAGACTAAATTTACGTAATCTTTTTAATACAATACATTTTTTCTCAATGTGTATAATTACACATGTAATTAATCTATTATTTAAATACTGAAAGTTTTCGAATAATATAATTTTATCTTCCGCAAAAATCTGCGTTAGAAAAAAAAATCGGATTTAAATTTGTCGAGACGTTTATAACTGAAAGAATATGCGATAGTTTTGGGAACAGATTCTGTATATGAAAAAGTAACAATGTAGAGTTGTAACTCTGTCAATAGGTCGAGAAAAAAAAATTCCGTTTCGGAGGTAGGAACACTGCAGAACAAACATTCGATGTGCAGCGGTGGAAATCAATATTTAACGCTTACCGAATCACGCAATCGGCGATAAACGCCGTGAGGCATTTTGCGATCTGTCTGCTGTTAAACCTTAAGAAGCATCGATCGACAACGCGATTTATATATATATATATCTGCCCATTGAGACACAGAATTGTCAAAACGAAATTCTACACGACGAGTAAAAACAAACGGATGCGCGGCTTCCGTCGATGCTGCCGATATTTATTCCCGGCCGAGTTCTTCCGAACGATCGTCGATTTAAAAATGCGCCGCCCGCATAGCTGCGGCACTCAAAGCGGAAACTGCGCAAACTTTTCGGATATTCATGGGCAAATGCGGCTCAATACACGGATTTCTGATAATATATCAGTAATAATTGCAGTGCGAAGTTGTAGTTCTTTGTTTTTTCTTTTTTTTTTTTTTTTTTTTTTTTTTTTATGTTCGGAAATAAAAACAACGGGCGCGCGATGAGATCGGAAGGAGAGCCGCGAGCGTCACGACGCGCCGCAGATATCCGCACGATGCTCGCAATCGAACGATAATTGCTGCAGTTCGAAATCAATAACGCCTTGCCGCGACGTTTGATGAAAGCAAACGCCGCCGCGATTTGCAGACAGCGCTGTTTCAAAGGTCGTTCCAATACTGCATCGTAATATCGCTAATTTATCGAGTTTGCCGAGTCGAATGCCCCGCTCGCGCGTTGCATCAGTGCATCGAAGCGCGTTCCACATTAATCTAACAACATGCATGCCGTATTTCTTTTTCTTTTTTTTCTTTTTTTTTTTACTTTTTTCTTTTTTTTTAGTAGCCAACCGAGATGACTTGTTCCTAGATATTTTTTCTGACTTGTCTGGATTTACTCCTTTGCTCGAAAATATGACACTTGAAATACACACATAGGTGGATGACAAAAAACCTGTCGCGTACATTTCGCATTAAGTTACGGAGAAATCATTAACGTTGCGTGCGTGTTCAATCTCTCCTCGTTCAATCTCTTTTTGTATTTTTCTGCAATTGACAGAAATAGTTCATGATTGATCGAGCGCTCTGGTGCGTTTATAGTCGTCAGTCGCTTCGATAAGCGTGAAGAATTTGAAGCTCGCGAGCGTTTTATGTGCGCATTCCCAGCCTGGCGAACATTCTCGGCAGGCAATGCCGACGCCCCGGTGTCGGATAAGCGACGCGATATTGAACATAATTCGTGCGTTTATCGCGTCGCAGCCGCTCGTAATCCGACATTCGGTGCTTTTCTTCCGCGGCTCACGATTCGCCGTGGCGACCATCGCGGTCGTTTGCGCGTCCGCGACGGCGAGTTGTGTGGGCGGCGGGAGTCCCGCGGAAAAACAAAAGAGGGAAGAGCGACCCTCGGAAAACAGACCGCGAGGTGGGCACAGAAGAGGGAGGCACGAGAAAGGTCCGCAAAAGTACGAAACGAGAGGAAAACCCGACGGATGGACTGCGAGAAAGAGAAATAGTTGTGAGGGAGGCGAAGGGTTGGGAGCGGTAAAAGGGACAGAGATAGGGACAAAAGAAAAAGAGAGAGAGAGAGAGAACGAGACGGAGGTCGCCGTGGTTGGACATTAAGAACGTTTCGTGCGGCAATTTAACCACCGGCCAGAGAGAACGGGGGGAGGCGCGCGGTACGGGCGACGTCGCTCGAAAGGCGCAGGAAGGGTGCGTGGAAAAGCAGAAGCGCGGAAAGAGAGAAGTGGTGAGTCGGGAGCAAGAGAGGGTGTTGCGGGTACGGCACACGAGAATTTTTACGACTTCTACGCGCTTGCGCCTGCACACCTGGAGATTAGGTTTAACAGCCTTAATTTTAAAAAATTGCTGCTTCTCTCACTTGCTCCCTTCGTCGACTGTGGTTCTTCCCTTAAACTCCTCGTGTTTTCTCCGGCTTCGGTTCTTCGTCTATTTTCGATCGAGCTCGTTTTTCCCTCTCAAAAACAAAATTGCGCCGCTTTGCACTGTTGGTGATAAAGTCCTGTGTTCTTCTCGGCACGCTAGCCCTTTTTTCATCCCTTCGCCTCGTGTCCATCCAAACCGACGCCCACGACACCCCCGTGAATACTAAAACACGCGAGGGTTTATAGTCTATTTGCGTGGTCGCCTATGGAGCTCGTTCGGGGTTACATATCGCGTGACTGACTTTGAGATTATTCCGAAGAAAAACGCCTTTGCAGCTCCCTTTTGGTTGGTCTTTTCAGTCGGAGTTTCTCTATTCTTCCTTTCGTATATGTTTTTTTTTTTTTTTTTTTTTTTTTTTTTTTTTTTTACGCTTTACAGTGAAAAGTGTAAGAAAGCGCGACCAAAAAGAATTATGGCATGTCTGCCCTTTAATTTCTCTGTGAAGAAATTTTAAATGAACATTCCGCTCTATATTCCTTATGGCTTTCTATTATTACTACTTAAATACGACCAAAAAAGCTCTCTTCGAAAGGAAATAAAAAGTTAGAAAAATTGTGTCTTTGTGTAATAATAGTTATGTACAAATTTTAATTGCGAATTACAAGAAAGTAACCATACACAAGTAGTCACACTATTTTTCGTATAATCCTTCTCTCTATTTTATGACACGTATCGGAAATTCTGTAGCAAATATTCTTTGAGGAAAAAAATTATTTTATTCTAAAATATAATAAATATACATTAAACTACTCACTTGCACTCTGAGAGAGAGAGAGAGAGAGAAAGAGGAAAAAATTTATCTTTTAGTTCTGTGTTTTGATAGAAATAATATTAATTATTATTATTTTTTTTTTTTTTTTATTTGAATTAACTTTTATTTTAATACGCTTTTCGTGTTTTTATGCATTGTCTCTTGCGGTTTTAACGGTGAAAATTAATAATATTCTGTCTTGAACACAATCAAGTAGGAATTTTAAATTAACAAAAATTAGCGTTTATCGATTAGATCGTCGCATATCCCAATAAAGCCATAAGTACGTATACTGCAACTTTAATTATTACACGTAAATTATTATAATAGCATGCCGTTGGAAAGCCTTTTAGCAGATTTTGCTATTGTTACTATTACGATGAATTTCAAATGAAATCATGAATAACCGCCGCAAGATCTAATAATTACAGCGCAGGTATAGCAGTCAAATTATTATTCGCGTTACATACTAATATTCTGCATGAATCATTACAACATTGTTTGATAACTGCTTTTACGTTGTACATCTCTTGGAAAATCATTTTCGATGGTGCAGCAACGAGGAAGCCTTCACCAGCCAGTTATTGTATCTACAGTGCTCCATCATCATTCAAGTTTAGCAATTTGAAGGAAATATTATGGAAATTTATGATTTTGAATTCACGTGACGCGAATAATGAATGTCACATCGAAAATCGTGACAGGGGAAGAACTTCTTCGCGCGCAGTTCCCCCCGTCATTTCAGCTCCAAACATACCCTCTACGCGGCGCGGCACGAAGGTGCATTCAGTGTGACGTAGGGTGAGATCAGTCGACCGCACGCACACAAACCGAGACGCCTAGATTAATTAACAACTTCACCGGGCGTTCTTTCGCGTAGTGCCTTTTTGGTAATTCCGAGAAATTTTCGTGTTCGTGTGTGTGCGCGCAGGAGGTTCCCTCCCCCTCTTACCGGCCGCAATAAAATCCACGTTGAGCCAGGTTCCAGACTCGTGTGAAATATCGCCGCGAATTATCATACCATCTGAAATTAAAGGGCTGAAATTTCGGGGTGGTACTGCGCCGGTGGTAGTGCCCGCTGGAAAATAATTTTGATGCTGCTCGCTCTACGTACTCTCCTACAGTACCGTCGGTCCCCTTCTTCCCCCCTTAGCGCGCATTTCTGTCTCTCTCCATCTACTGCGTTACTCGCTATATAATCCCCTTTTTCTCTCCGTGCCTCTTCGCGCCGACGCTCCTATTCCGGCACTCTAGCCGGCAACGCAGAGAAGGAGAGAACTCATGAGGAGCACCAAAGGGGTGGTTACCGTGACGAAAGGGGGACGGTGAAACGCGAGAAAGGTACCGAGGCAAGAGCGGGATGCGGATAACGTTAGTCGCGAGCAGAGGAAGAGCGCGATCGGTACAGAGAGACAAAGAAAGAGAGAGGAATCGTCGAGGGATTGAGAAAGAGAGGGACGGAAAGAAGCGAGAAGGGATGATTTTCGCGAGAGAGGGTTGCGCGGTCCGCCGTGTCGCGGCGCAGAATCGCTCTCTTCGTTTAGGCCGTCGCGCGCATTTTCCTCCCTCTTTCTGGCCCTCTTAGCCGTCCTCTTTTTTTTTTCCGCCGAGCGCCACCGACGCCGCCACCGTTGCCGCCGCCGTTGCGGCGCGCGCGCTGCTTCCTCGTTCTCGCGGATACCGCGTCGATTTTTCTTTTCGAGCGTCTGCGCGGCCACGCCCCCGCGTCACAATGGCCGCGTGCCCGAAAATTCGTCGCTGGGGCGGCGCCCTTTCCCTCGGCCCCCGCGTCTTTTTCGCTGATTTTCCCTCCCGCGTCTCGCTCACCGGTGTTTCCCTCGTGTCCCTCTGGAGTACCCCCGCGCGTCCGCCCTTTTTTCTCTCCCTTTTTTTTTCGTCCTAGCCGTCCCTTCCGCCACCGCCTGGCGCCGACGTCGACGTCGATCCGGCGTTCGTCGTCTCCGTCGCTCGCATGTTCGTCGCTCTCCTCGGCTTCGCCCCCAGGGATGTATTTTAAGAGGTCCCTCGACCAGGCCCCTGTCGGCCACGGTGAGCACGATACGTTCGTACATGTACGGCGGCTATGTGCGATACTTGAGGCGCGTAATGTATGCGCTCGTCTTTGGCACGGGTGTTTACACGGCCGCTGTTTGACGATCGATTATGCCTTGATGCTTAATGAGACGCGCCGGAGTTATTACCGATTGGTTTACTACCTTACGCCATTTAGACACCAGTACCGCTTCACATAGAGCCGCGTGTTTAGTCTTGTCTGGAATAGGTTTGTGTCCTCAATTAGGGTCCGACAGGATCAGATTTCAAGTCGGCGGCGTTCGTACTCTCGAGCAGCGGCGCCGGCAAATATCGATCGATAAACACACGTGACGACTCGATATTTCTGATCAATGAAACATATCGAACTTACTACTGACCGCTTTAAACGGATTATGGTGTTTTAGCGCGGTCGTCTGTAACTAATACGGATGTACCAAGGTTACGCATTAGTCAAGTATAACCGTGTTTAGTCAATGTGTGCCTGCGATACGCGTGTACGCGAGTGTGCGTAATGCGTTCGATAGAGCACGTGTCGAACCTATATCGAAATGTAATGTTCGCTGCGCTTTAAATTCAGAATAATTCTTCCCCGAGTCGAAATTTCGCCAATTGATTTTAATGCGGTGCGCTGTGTTTAATGAGTGTAAAAGGACCGCGATTTTAAAGTCTCCGCGAGACTTGTATTACTTTTATTAATGAGATCAATGGAGAATCAGTAGAACGTCAAAATATTTATGACGATCATTAATCTTCCTATTTGATTTAATCTGTCTGTTATGAGTGATTATGAAATTTTCAACGGACATATTAGTTGTCATTAAATTATTAGATATAATGAAATGTATATGTGTGTAATTTGAGAAAGAAATCTAAAAATAAGCTATATATAGCGCGAATAATATTCATAGTTTCTCATTCTGCGTTGTCCCTGCCCCGGATAAAACATCTCGCGGGTTTTATGTAATCAGAATATAACCTAGCGTGGAAAATAATAATAATATAATGCGCATAAAAGACGACATTATACGGAACGAGTATACATATATTCATATAAAGAGAGCGCGATATATAAATTATTAATTTTCACTTATAATTATTCGGTGGTACTTTACATTATGCATCGAGTCGATGAGCGCGTTAAATTATGAATCAAGAAGTACATTTTGTAGCAAACCGAGCGTTCTTTTCTTCTCTCTCTCTTTTTTTTTATCCAGAAATATCCGCGTAAGAAATATGTATTGACGTCGCAATGTGTGAGATTTGATAAAAAAAATCAGATATGAATTAAGTATTTTTAAGCGCGACAGAGATTGACGAGATATCAAGCGGGTTGATGATGATGGGATATCGCCTCGGATAAACCGCCCACTCCGATGTCAGAAGATATCCGTTCATCGGCGCGCATGTTGGGGGGAAGGGGAGGAAGATTACACTTTAATTATGTTTATCAGCGTCGAGCGAAACTAACTAGATTTATCAAGAGCGGTACGATTTGCGTTGCTCTGTACAAATGCTCATAACTCCGTGAATTACACACAACCGTAAACCCGGCGATCGTTTATCTCTTTCTGCTGTCCGCGCCCTGCCGCATCGGCGCGATTTGACGAAATTTAAAGGGCTAATACGTGAAGCCTCGATGATTATGCCCGCGGATTGGTAATTACATCTGGATTTCCATTTCGATTCCCACTGTCCGTCCACAGGCGGAGTAACGCGCGCGGCGTATCCATTGTATCCGGCTTTCAAAACGTCCCGAGATTATCCAAACGTCAAGAAGTTATAATCCCGCGAGATAAGAGGAAAACCGAATTTCCGAAAACGCTGGCCGTCACGCAAATCGCGAGACTGAAGAAAAGCGACGTTGTAGAACGTTTCGCCGTCTGGTTCCGCGCACACAGAGCGCGACCTGAAATTTAAATTCCCGAGAGTCCGATTTATCTTTTCCGAGTGTCTAATTAAACGACGGAATCGACGAGAATTCATGCGAAAATGTAAAACTCGAGTGTTATTTTTTCTTTTCCCAGGGGGCAACGAAAATTACACAATAATAATTCTTATGGAAAATAAAAAGTATATAAGTTACAGAACGCGCTCGAATGGCTTATCTTGTTACGCGTTAACGCGGAACGTAAACCGGTGAGATTAAAAGAAGACTGCCATCGTCGAAATTACGCGGAAATCTCTGCAAATCCCTAACCCATCGCGTCCGGTCCATTTGCGCTGCCGGTGTAATCGCGGTCGATCGAATAAAGAAGCGCGATCGCAAGCATCGGGAATCGGCCGCGCGGTGCAACAGCGTAGGAGAGGAAAAAGAATCGCGATTCTTTGACCCCTCCGTCGATACGGCGCTGGCCGTGTTCCCGAGGTTCTCCGCGTATATGCACGGAAAAAAGCTCGACGACGAACAGGTTGGTAGGGGGATTGAACGAGGTTCGCGTACAGGATGCAACGGCAAGTGGGGATGGATGAACGAGACAGCGGGGGCGGTGGACAAGGGAAGAAAGAGCGAGGAGGTACACCAAGCAGGTTGATTAGGGGAAGGGTGAAGGGTGTCGGGTGTACCGGTTGTAGCGGGGATCGAAAAGTGGGAAGAGTAAAAAGAAAGAATGGAAGAGAGACGCATCGGCGATATCGGCGACGAGGTGGGGGTTGGTCGGTGGCAGTCGGAGAAGGAAGCCGACCAACGCAAGTCAATCGTGCGTCTCTTAATAGAAAAGTGGGGTCGATTTATGGGTTATAGGTAAACTGCACTCTCACCCCTTCTGTATCATCGACCCGACCCTCCCCTCGCTACTGATGTCCGCGCGTTTTCCTCGCCACCTCTCCCGCGTCACCGGCCGTCCGATCGTCCGATAGATATCGCTCTTTCGTTTTCCATCGTGGCATCCCCCTTTTGTCGACGGCCCACGCGTGCTCCACGGCCCTGACCGACTGCCACGTGAGAATCCCCCCATGTGACGACCGGCGATCGCGAGGCTAATTGCGCGGCTCCGCCGGAGACAACACCTAAACGACTGATGTGCCGTGACAAAGCGTGCCGCGTATTGTCGATGACCGATATACGCATTGTGATACTATCCGTTACGGACGACGCGGGTATAATACGCGACGTGTAACGCCGCTGAGAGGTGTTTCACCTTGACGTCAGAGGAACATCAGCGGCTCATCTAAAGATAGAGATTTTTATACGCAGCTTACGTATTCGCTTTCAAATAATTTTGAATAACTAATAAACAATCTTGTTCTACAAACATTCCGCGCATATTCACAATCACAATTAACGAAGTAATATGTAGCACTTTAAATATAATTTTCAATTGAAGTAAAAGTTGTAAACGAAGTGAGGAGAGCTTGAAATAAAAAGATGCATATTTTATAATTGAACTTTTCATTTTGCTTCATCAAATGAAAAGAGCATTTATCTTGAAAAAAAAAACGATGTATACGGGGCTTTGTACAACGTTGTCGAAGAAGATCTAAAATTTCATCTATAAATTATAAAAATAGATTTAAAAGTAGTCGTTCGTGTATTTTTCGAAAATCTCATTGCACAAGTCATGTTTCCCGATCGTTCGGAAAAGTCACTCTCGTCTCTATTCGTGCCTGTCGAATCTATTTTTATTTTTGTTCTAAGTAATCCAAATCGAGAACAGGAGAAACCGATGTCCGCGTTATAAGCTCGAAAAAATATACAATAAAAATAGTTCGTATAATTCGCTCGTGTCGACATATCAAATTTTGCTATTTGTCACAAAGTAAAAAATAATTGATTCAATCGCGCAATATAAATTGCCGCAAGCATAGCGGCTATATTAGAGGTACATGGGTTTCGAATAATAATCTTAATCATAACTAGGGAAACGAGTTTTCTCGCTGATACAATATCCACGCGATTTTCTATCTTTAGCCGTTGTAATAAAGTAGTGTTCGCCGACTCGCGGGGGAAAAGCATCGCGAAGAGTTGCGGTGAAGAGAAAAGGGAGGGGAGGGGGAGAAAGAGCTGTTATTCCCGACGGCGTCGTTGTAATTTTTGCGTAATGAATACGCACTTGCATAGCATCGCACCCGGAAGTTCGCTATGATTCTCTTTGGAAAATTCATCAGAATACAGGCGGTATACGGAAAATTAACTCGCAGAAATGTACTCCGCATTTTCGTTGATTCATGTTTAACAATAGCTTCTCATGTAGAATGGGATCCATTTGTCGAAAAATAAAGAGAACCGGGAAAAATGTAATTCGTAAATAACGCACGTAATCGCTTTAGCTGATCTTAAGACTGTTCCGCTAAATATACTCCTCTCCGCGAATCAATTTTTCTACAATCGGTTTTCTACGATCTATTTTTATTCGACGAGATGTAAAATTTTAATAACAAACATCTCCCTTGCATTTGCGTTCGTGTGAATTCGAATTTTCAATAAACTTGACTCAGTGGATAATATATTGAAGCGATTGACAAGAAACGAGTTCGTCGTATTTCGCGTTTATGTGTTGATAATTAATTTCGTTTCCCAGCGTTTCGTTCGACGGCGACGAACGGAATGCTATTCTTTCGTCGCGCCGTCATCGAGAATGCCAACATTACTTTAATATCGCATGAATTTTGTGGCAATTTGAAATTCCGCGCAATAAACGTCCGTTGTACACGATAAAACAGCACCGCAAAGCGTGTCGTTCTCATATAGTGTTCGGATAGAAACTACCAACTAAAATTGCTTGGGTGGCATATGAAAGTTGCACGTGAAAGTTGGCGAGCTTAGGTCACCACCTCGCGTTGCGAATTAACGATCTCCGCAGGTGATGCGTGAATTAATTAAAAAAAAAAAAAAAAAAAGGCAGAGGGAAACGGGGAAGAAAGGACAAAAGCCGAATCGGTCGCGATCCCGTTTTCCTAATTAATGAATTTATTAAAATCACACGGCGACGTCCTATCTCCCTTTCACGCGCGCGTGCGCGCGATTTCTTTCGCCGACGCGACGGCGGTGACTAATAACCCGATTTCCCGTAAATTTTGTCCAGCCCTCGCGCGTCTTTTTTTCCCTAGGAAATAACCGGTTTAATCAGGAACGGCTTCCTTCCCGTGCTATTTGCACGAAATTTCGGAGTTTCGAGCCCGCACGATACATGCGGGTGGCACAGCTGCGCCGAATGCCGGCTAAAATTAGGATGTGTGCGCGCGCGTGTGCACGCACACTATCGTGTGTGTGTGTGAGCGCACATACGTACATATGTGTGTATGTATGCGCGCAAACGCGCGCAGAGGCCTCTTTCTCCTTCCGTTTTCCGCCGCGTGTATCTCACCGGCTCTCTCAGCCCCTTTCACCCCTTTCCGTACCCGGCGCTCTCTAGCCCTCTCGCTCCGCCGCTGGCCGCGCACTTTTTTCTCGCGTCTGCGGACGAAGATCGGTCGCTTGCTACGAGGAGAGAGAGAACGAGGAGTGGAAAATGAGAGGGGCCGTTGGAGAGAAAAAGCGACGGAGAGTGGCGGAGGACGGGGGGAGGAGAAACGGCCGAAAGAGAGAAGCCGACCGGCGGAAAGAGCGAGAGAGAAATCGGGAGAGCCGAGAGGGTCGATAGGTGGGCACCGACCATCCCAAAAGTACGCGCGCACTACCACTCGCCTGGGGTACGAAGGGTCGTCGGAGGCGACGACGCTCGGCTTTATAAATATCTGCCGTAGAACGTTAAACAGTTCCGCCGTCGCTAATGAAAATAGGTATAGAGTCTGAGAGCTGATGTTCGTCTACGCGCGCTGATCTGATAGAGTTTCATACGTACACGTATATACACTGCGGGTTTAATTATTTCTTAAAAAGATCCATAATGCTTGCGTTTTAGTAGTTAGCGCGAGAGAGCTCGGCTAGCGCCAACTCTCGCGGCCGCCATGTAAAGCAACTAACGAGATGCCGCGCGTAGTCGAGACGACCAAAAAATCGCCGACTCTGTGTTTTGTGACAACGTGCAGACCCCGGCGCACACGCTTCGGCTAAATGAGCCGTCTTTGATTTTGAACACGAAGAATGTATTTTTAGCAAATTGTAATTACGTAGACGTATGTTCTCTTCCTATTTCCGCTGCGCGGCGCGTCAAACAATATTATTTCTCGCGTGTGCACCTGTGCGAGCGCAGCACGAAACGGTATTCATTTACGTAGCACATAAAGAGAATATATGTACAAGGCAAAAATGGCGGTAGACGTTTCCAACAAAAATAGGCGCGGGAGAATATATTTTAGCAAAAAAAAAAAATTATTATCATGCGCGATGTATAATTACGTGTAGCGCGTGGAGAGAATTGTTTGCGATATATACAAAGAGAAAGGCGACAATTCGCGGAATCAAGGAGCGAAAAATAATTGGTTATAGAAGAGGAAACTCGCTTTTACTTAATTAATTACCGTACATTCAACCTTTTTCGCAACTCCGCGTCTATTTCGATTTTCGCGTTTATTTAGATAAATGATTGGGGGCTCTTGAAAACGGGACCGCGCGCGCAGAATCGCCGCGCGCGTACCATAAATCCGTCACTGTCGATTATACTTTCCGTTCCTATAATCAACAACGGGGGCAAAGTAACGGCAGCGCGATTAAAGCAATTTTAGTTTTCAATTAAATTTTTTAATATCAATCCTAACATGAGACCTGCCAGAATCATCTCTTAAATTAAAATTATTCCGTGTAAAATAGCTTCGCTTTTGCATTGAATTCTGTATAGTGCGCGCTATACGTCCGCATTTGCGAATGTTCCTTCGTCGAAATTCAGACATAATTTATACGCGTTTTGCAAAAATATCCAAGTTATTGAAAATTATTATTATACGTTATTTAATAGCGAGATTATTCCTTGTAAAACAATAGTTAAAAAAATAAAGATAATAAGAGAGCGCTTACTGACGTAAGATATTTTTAAAATTTTTGTCTTGTAATAAAAAATATTGTTCTTTTGTTAATACGACTAAGAAAAGAACCTTAGTATTTCAAAAGTTAAGAGTACTAAGTCGGAGGAGAGGTTGAGAAAAGACATTAACGCGCCCTCAGGAGTCGCCGGCTGACGTCTGAGATTTAGAAGCCGCAAAATAACAAAAGCTTAAACAATTTCCGGCTACAAAAGCGGAGCCATTCTCGTGCCCGACGTCGCGCCATTGTTTGCCCCCGCTGGTCACCGGCAGGAGCTGCGGAATCGCGGCGGTCCAGAGGGCAGAGGGTGGTATGGGGTCACGGAGCTGGGGTAAGAGAAGCTCCCGTTGAACCGCCACGTTAATATCTCGCGAATGCAGTATCGCTTTAACGGCCGCGTTGTTCCTGGAAGGAAACGAGAAATTCTTCGCAAAAAAAGTCTGACATACTTTAACTCAACCACCTGGATTCGTACAATTGGCTGGCTCCGAAGAGAGACATGATCTACTTCGAATAAACGAAAAGAATTGTTATATTATTTATTTTTTAAATATATTTTCTTTGCACGCCTCTTTTGGAGAGAGAATACTAAAATGAAGATAATTTTTAAGACCGAGATGTGTTTGATATTATTAAAATTTAAATATAAATATTACCATAATATATTTTAATTTCTCTTTTTTCTTACGCAAAAGACGCATTGCTTTCTACTTTTTAAGAACTTTCTTAGCAAACATACATAAGCCGCGTACATAAATCTGTCGAGTCAGATATTTTTCAAGAGTGCAGTTATATCTTTACTTAATCCGCTCCTTACATCTACGAAGAGGGACTAGTCCAAAGACTCGCGATACACACAGCGTGATATCAAACGGAACGGGGGAGTAAAGCGCACGGTAGCGGTCGTGGTCGGTGGCATTGCAGAGATCCGCGGACGACGCTCTATCTTTCTCTCTTTCTCTCTCTTTTTCTCTCGTATAGTGGTAGTGGTGGTGCCAGGCAGAGATGGTAGTGGTTCGGGCGACGGTTATCAAAATTGCGCGTGCCATTATAATTTTAAAGCCGGCTTTCCTCGTAGTACCGTCGCTTGGACGTTGGTCCAGGAGGCAGGCGGTGGCTGAGAGGGACGGTGGAACGAACGGGGGGAACGGGATGGAAGGCCGGCGAGAGAACCGTGGTCCGCGGTGGACATAGGTAGAGGAACAGGAAGGCGGAGGTGGAAGAGAGGATGGCGGCGGCAGTGACGGTGACCGAGGCTAGGTGGCTGAGGAGAACGGCGGGGCTGGGGCTCCGTGCACGCTGGGGATTGAAGTTCGGGACGACCGACCGTGGGGTGGCGGCGGGCGGGAAGGGCCGGCGAGGGTGGGTCATTTATTTCCCTCCCGCACGGCATAATTTATCGCGAGGATTTTCGCGAGAGCACGCAGAGAGAGCGCCCGCGATAGAGGAGGAGGCGGATAGGCGTGTGTGCGGAGAGAAGAGAACCGTAAGAGGGTCGGAGAGAGCGGCAGGGGGCAAGAGGAGAGTGGAGAAAGGGTGCTCCGTCGCTGCCGCTGATGCTAGCCGCTGGCGGTATCAAGAAACCGATGTAAATGGAGGCAAGGCCATACTTACCCTACGTGTTGGACCTTGCGCCTCGCGTTTGATGAAAGAACGCAAATCGGGTTTGTGGGAAAAAATTCAGTATTCTAATGGGAAACATAAATCTACCGATCAAAAAAAAGAAGCGTGTAATATATCAAGCACAGTTTTTATAGTTGTGTTATGTGAAACTATAAAATAAAATTTATATCACCCTTTAAGTATCTTTATTTACATCGAAAGCACAATTCAATCCTTTCAAGAAAACATCGTCGCGATGGAACCAGGAGATATTAATGCCAGTCAAAAATATTTATTTATTGATGAACTTTATAATATTGAAGACGTAAGGCAAGCTAAAACACACACACACGCACAAACGTCCAATACATTGATCCAAGACATTAATCGAGAAACGTTACAATATGTATAAATGTATGTCTCCGGCTATTATTATATTGCGTAGGTTCTCGCGCTGTACTGACCACTTCATCACGTTGCTACCAGCTTGGAAATATTTAATTATGTTCATTATTTAAGTATTTACTTTCCTCCATTGTGAAACGAGAGAATTAATATTAACTACTTTCCTCAATTAAACCCTTAAAACAAAGGATCGCTTGATTAACGATTATCGACGAAAAAAAAGTATTATTCTCGTAAGCTAATAAAGTTAAGCTGAGGTGCCTGGGATTAACCTCATTTATATACAAATCGATCACACGTAAATTCTATCGGAATAATTAATAATTTGCGCAATTCGATGTATCTCTTACATGAATAACATGTTTGCTAATTAACTACATGTTTTATATGTATATAAGTTGCATATAATTTGATCTTACTGAAAGAGAGACAGATACATTGTTGCTCTCTGATATATCAATCGTAATAAAACATTCTTTCCGTTTTATTCTTTAATATATAAGTATATAACTAAATAAAACTTATACACACATATATATGTATATAGAAACATTATTCTTTTTCAATAAAAAATGTTAGTTATTACATTTTGAAGAAGTTTTATGCCAGAAAATCTTCTTTCGCTATCATTTTAACTATTTGGTATTTTTCGTAAAGTGGAAAGTCGCCAGTTGGAAAAAAGGGCGTGATAGCCCTAACCGCGTGACACCATCATTGATTTTTGTCCACACGGAAGAGGTTACCCCTGGCGGAGGCACGTAGAAAAAAGGGTGAACGGTAGGATCAAGGACGACAAGAAAAATGTGACGGAGCTTCTTCGCAAGCGCAAAAAAGAAAGCCACGAAAGCCGTTGTCCTTCTGACCAGACATGAAGCTTTCCAACTAACAAGGATCAGGAAATTACAAAGATAACTTAAAGAGATTTTTTTTTTTCTATGTGAACGCAACAAATAAAAGAATCAGAAATATAAACTTAAGTTTTAAATTACGATTTTTTAAATTCTGATATTTAGTTTTGAATAATTAAAAAAAAATAATAAGGTAGTAATGATAGTCACTGGCGTACGATATTTTTTCTCGATTATATCTATACTTTTCAAATATGTGTTTTTATATATTTTTTCACATGCCTGTATTTTATTTTGTGAGAAAAGTTCTTTTCTTTCAGAAATTCTAAATTGCACAGAAACGAAGTAGAAAATAATTATCGAATCTGTCAGAAATAAATGATCAATTATTTAATATGTATAATGTAATGACTCAAAAGTGTACCAGCGAAGTATAGAGAATTTACGGTTAATTTTTTTATATAGAACGAAGGATATTTTGCTCCTTATGCAAATCGAAAGATAACCGGACGTGATAGTGAACGATGTGACATACGTGTGACCGTATGAACCTATCATTGATTTCCGTCGACGCATCGGAGGTTAACCCCAAATAGAGGGACAATGTCGGGGCAAGAAATACGAGAAAAAAGAAACGCCGGCACAGTCGGCGAATATTTCGTGGACAGGCCGGAACGAGGATGTTGTCGCGGGCAAGAAATGGGGTAAAATTACGGCGAACGGGGTGAACCGACGAGGCAGTATTTGAATCGATTCGGAAGCCTTGAAAGTCTAAGGGATGTTGTTCCGAAATTGATCCTCGGCACACACGGCGCCATCGCCCGCGTAAAAGTTGCGTACTGCGCACACCCCTGCACCGAGAGCCCCTTCTACGAGCCTCTTTGCCACCCCTACGATGGCGGAACGACGTGTCGGCGGTGTGCGAGAGAGCGAGAGGACCGAAGGGAATCGGGGTAGCGGGAAGCCACCCTGGTGCGACCTCAGAGGGGAAAAATACACACGTCGAAGTGCGTTGGTCGCGAGGGTGGCGGTGCACAGCAGCGCCGTCGACGCTGATGGTGGAAAGGTGGGTAAAAAGTGCGGTGAGTCCGGATTGGACCGTTATCCTGGGGTGGGGCACCTTCTGGATCTCTCCCGCCGCAAACCCCGCCGCGTCCTCTCATCACGCCGCCGTGGAAACTACCCTACTGTCGTGGAAAACCTCTGCCGTTTTCCAGATCTCGGCTTTCTCGTCAGAAAATATTCACTCGAAGGGCGAGGGTACCATTATTCCCGCATACATCCCTGAACCCTTGCGGAATTCTGATCTTGCTGAGACAACGAGCCTTGGGAAATTTCGACGGGACAAAGGGCCGTTAATTTCGAAGCGACTTCGCGTGAAAGTTGAAATTTTAGAGGACGGATAATCATCGTCGGCACGTTTCTTACTTAGCGCTCATTTAGCCATTACTGCTTTTATAAAGGTCGATTACACTAAATCTCTCGAGTACGTTTTAGTAATTGTTTCATTCTATAAAAGTCTTCGTTAATTAGCTATTTAATTTATGTACAAATATTCATACACACGTCACATTCAAAATCTTTTCTTTTAATTTTATCATAAAACAACAAACGCGATCAAAAAAACTTTACATAATTTTTAATCTCTCATATTATTTTGCAATATATTTTACTTCTCTCATTTTCTACAACCATGCTAAAAAAAACGTGCTTGGAAAATTAAAATCGAAAATCATATTACTCTTCGATTAAATAATTTCTCTATCACATCTATAAAAACTATTACAAGTATTCTTCAAATAAAAATTAATTCTCAAAATAATAAAAAGGTTCCTTAACTCTTTCTATTTGTCATTATACTTATATACGTCACAGACAGTAATGCAAAACTTGACTGACGCGCGAGCGAAGTCCGTCCATTAGAGAGACCATCTATAGATTGTTCGATCTACACTGACCGGGTGATATCTTTAGAGGTATAGATCGGAACGACGGCGCGCGTGGGAAGGGAAAAAAACGCCACCGGTTGCGAGAGGCTCCTTGTCGCCTAATGGAAATTCCACGTTTTGTCGCGAACGAACGGACGGACCGACGAGTCGGCGGGCCACTCGGAAAACGTAAAAATTGTCACTTTCAGCCGGCGCGCTTTGCATAATGCGCGTTACGCGGGACGATCAGCATTCATAGAATAATTTCGTTCTAGAGATGCGCGCGCGCACGCTCTTTCGCGACCTATCTGTCCGCCACGGCTGACAGGTTTTCCGCGGACCTATTTTAATTATCTCGTCCTCCGAATTATTCGCTCGGGAGAGCGTGACCTGCCTTCGGAAACAGCCGAAAAACTCTTTTTTCCCATTAATCTGTCTGCACCGTTCCGTCTCCGGATGAGAACGTCCGAGAAAGGCGACTGACTCGCCCAGGATGTAAAAGGCGAGAGTCGGTCGCTCCCGTCTGTCTCATCGAAGCGAATGATATTGAACATTTCTAAATACATTGCGATTCTGCGCACGATCAACCGGTGATTTTAGGATCATTCATATACAAATTTTCTCACAAAATTATGTATTTAAGCTGTGATCAATTGGCATCTATTTCCGGATTTTGCATGTGTCAACAACCGACTTTGCAAATTTGGCTTGGCTCTAAAGCATGTAAAATTTTGTTCGTTGTTCAACGTTGTGTATTTATATACGATTCATACTCCAATTACCGACGCTAAGGAGATTTTAACATGAAACACACAGTTTACGCAGGGAGCGTGCAAACGTCCGGGTATAAAGAAGTGCACGTTGTACAAAGGGGCAAAGGAGCTTTGGTAATGAAAATTCTTGCATCACGCAAATGTCCGCGACGCTGCCGTTTCCGCTTTTGCAATTTCACCGAGGAGTGTCACCGGCCGGCCTCGTCGTCAAAGGAAGACCGAAAATACGAGCTCAGGACGGGTGGACGCGTATATACACGTCACTCCCGCCTTTCTGCTGAACGCTTGAAGCTTTACGACGTATTTAAAAGCCCAATTTATTCGTCGCGCGCACGCCACTAAAGACGGCCCCGTCTCATTCACGAAATCGCGCACGGCCGGCCGCCCTTTTACAATTAGCGGCGTCGTTCTCGGCCGTCGCGACGCGACGAGACGCGACGCTGGCGGCTGCGAAAAGCGAAGAACGCGGGTGGACGCGAACCGGGGAAAAAAAGGTCCTTCCAGATCGTAACATCCCCCGCGCGCGACGCGATAATTAATCAAGCTAAGAAAACCGTACGACCGTGAATCGTTTGCCGGAGAGTAGAAGAAGCGGAATAAAACGAGAGAGAAAGAGAGAAAGAAAAAAAAAGATCGAGCGGTGTTGCACGATGTTCAAGAGAGGGTGAAGACGGGGTTGGGTAGGTATCAAACAGAGAGGTGGCAGCAGCTTGTAGGCAGGGAATTTGGCGGGAAAAACGAATCCAAACACTACGCCGGGGAATGAGCGAGAGGAGCAATACATCACGTTCTTCTGGTAATAGAGACTACACGACGGTGGGAAAAACGCAGCGGGAGAGGAAAAAGGAAAGAGGGAACCGAAGGACTCATGGGGCTTCGCGGGGTGTTCGCGCGATCTTCGTCTCTCCGTTTCTGATGTTGTTCGCATTTTTCTCCCTCGTATGCTTTTTCCCCTACAGCGCTTTTTTCAGTAACAACCCGATAGGGGAAGTCACCTCTTCGTAACGACACGTTCCCCACCACTCATCGTCTACCACCACCACCACCGCGGTCCATCGGGGGCGAAGGGGGGCCGCAGGCACGACGGAGGGTAATTTTTAAAACGCCGCTTGCGGGAAAATAAAAATTAGCCGGGGAGGGAGGCACCATCGGTCTTCTCCCGAGGGGAAAAAAGAAAGAAGAAACGGCGAGCGAGAGAGCCGACGCTCGACAAGCGGGCGGGAACGAGACGGAAATGGAAAAAAATCTGGAGGTGGAGGCTCATTTTTCAGAAGGAGAAAAAAATTCGGGAGGGTGGAGGTCAGGATCCTCGAATCACCGGTGGTAGGGATTTGGCGCGGGCGGGGAGTAAAAAAAAAAGGACACCGCGATACCCCTCCACAACGTGTCCCCCCTGCGCGCTCTTCGCGACTGGATCGGAGAAATTTACAGGGTGTTCCAGAAGGTATCGTTCCGCTTGCATTTGTGGCGTGTGCGATGCGTCACGAGGTAACGCGTTATAGTATACCGGCCGATCAATTTGGCGGGAAACGATCGAACCTTTCACGGCTGAAAACCGACTGACATCTGACAGATTGGTCGTCGCGCCCACCACGAGCGTTGACCTACTCGCATATAATAAATATCGAGATGGGCACTTAAGTAAAATAATTCGGCTAGTTTTTTCTTAAGTGAAAATTAATTCGATTAGTTTTCTCTCTTAATCACTCGCCAGACAGATAAAACCGAAAAAGCAAATCGCATTGAATTATTCAAACTAAAAATGTGGAAGAACGCATTAATTTTCTTCTCTTAATTCAATTTGAAAGTTCCATTTCCAGCAAATATATTCGAGAATTTAGTGAGCTAAAAATTATTTCAGAAGTTTATTAAATTTTTGGCACAAACCCCAGTATACATTACCGAATTTTCTGTGTGTGTGTATTTCTTTAATGAATATATATTAACAATTACCACGTAAAAGAAACATATCGTAGAGGTGACAACTTCCGTTTCGTTCACTCTCATCGAATGGCTCTAGAGAAATTTATAGGCTGTTTCCAACAGCTATCGTTTCACGCAGATTTATTGTCACACGCGATGCGGTTCGCGGAAAGGCTCGCTATAGCAACGAGAGAAAGAGAGATCTATAGAGATTGATTAATTCTATTATAGAGAAAGCGTATAGATTCTTTACGCGTATCAGCTGTTATTTAACATCGCAAGACAAGAAGTAATCGACGAAAAGTAATTGAATTAAATTTGGAAGCTGCAACATGTGCTATTTAATTTCTGCGATTTTTAACCGGAAAATGGAGAGCGTTTCAACGCGCATATCATTAATGTTATCTCAGATTAATGTCAGCCGCACGTCCATCTTCCAAATCGCCGCGCCATGTTTACATTGGTAGCTTTATTCAATTCGAACTAACCGCATCGTTATCGTCCCTGGAGGAAAAATCATAGGGATTTTAGCGTCACCGAAAGTATCGGCCTGTTCATGTTTATTGGCATATGCGATGCGTCATGGGAAATCGTGTTATAGTGCAGGGAGGAACGATCGGTTTGATCGGGAAACCCACCGAAATTTTCAACAACGCGATCGCTACGCTGTGCGATATAAATCTGCTAGCTTGCATAACAGAAATTCGCCGTGATATCACACACGACACACGAAGAATCAGCGGCTAATAAAAGTAATACAAAGTTAAAGAAAAACTCAATCAATCTCGCGCAGCGACGAAAATTAAACAACTTTTTGCAACATACAAGTATTCGTATTATTTTTTTTTTTTTTTTTTTCTGTAAAAGAAAAGAGAAAAATGTGAGACAAATGTAGAGTGAAAAACTCTATCCTCTGGTGGAAATTATATCGATTTTAAAAATAGAGAATTGGATCTTGACCTATTCCTTTTATTTATTTTATGAAAAGTCGATACTTTATCCGCGAGAAATATTGCGACAGGTGTCGCTACAAACGTACATACTGCGCTCGTTATTATACAAAAACAAATATTAACTAATATTCTTCTTCCACATAAAAACCGAATACAGTGATACAATTTATTAAAGTGTTCGCGTGAATTTTTTCATTTCGCGCCATCGTCGTAAATGAAAAGAACGTTCTGCTACGTGCATTTTCGTATCGCGTTCGCGCGTTATCGCTGCCAATTAAAACTTCAGCGCAATTCTCGCCAAGTGCTCGCGCGAGCAACGAAAATCGTGATACTTCGTGCGTGAATTGAGACAAACTCGATGCATTTTTTTTTTCTATCAAAAAAGAAGAACACCCTTTATGAGGAACTTGGGCGATACTTTTGGAGAATCTGACAGCTCGCGGGCTCGCATATCTCCAGCTTGCGACAACGTGAATGCGCTGAGAGTTGAAATACTTTTTATATTGTACTCAACCGTTCTCATCTCTCTCTCTCTCTCTCTCTCTCTCTCTCTCTCTCTCTCTCTCTTTCTTTTTCTCTTTTTCGCTGCGAATCATCCAATGCTGCGCGACTCACTTCTGATTAAGTTACCTTCCATTCTCGCGCGAACGATCGTTCGTATGTCGAGAACTGCTCCGCGCACATTCGTAATTCGTAGCAGGCCGCACTTAGCCGCACTAAATTGCATTCGTGAATCTCGTTAGGCAGCGTTTCTAGTCGGGCGCGACTGCTGTTCCCGCAATTTCGCACAGTGGAGTAGTCGTCGTCGAAGGCGGGATCATATCGCGATTTGTGAGAAACTCGACGAAACCTTCCATGAATGCGTAATTTGCGAAATAATATACCGGTGCGATCAGATTAGCGTGTTAGTTGCCTAATGAAAATCATCGAAGAATATAAAATTCATATGACGTATTCATATGCGTACGCGCGCGCGAGTACATACATTTATAATATTGTTGTAGAAATTTAAACCTAAATAATATTGATTGTAACTGAAAATCATAACCGATTCTCCATATATATATATATATATATTTATTTGCTTCGCATTTCAAAATGATAAATCGGAACTGTTTTAATAATTAATTAAGTAAAGTATATTCCAGAAGCAATATTAACAAATCAAAATCGCGCGATCAAAAAGTGATGACAAATTTCGCTCATTTTTTGAACCTCGAATTTTAAACTTTATTTCATGACAAATAGTATTATTAGATGAAACATTAATTCCAGTCAAATTTAAAGATGAGCATAGGTACGGTTTCGGAGAGTGTGGTAAAAGTGATGATTTCTAGTCAGGGTGTATTGCATAAGGAAGAATGCGTAGCTGAAATTCATGTAATATTGAAGGTATATTCTGTCGAATGGATCATCTATGATCCATTGGACATATCCAATATTACATTTTGGTTAATCAAATTTTAACACTTTGCTAGAATCGGCAATTAGAATAAAAAAGAAGATCGATATATCGATATGCGATATATATCGATATGCGATATATATCGAGATGCGATATATATCGATATGCGATATATATCGAGATGCGATATATATCGATGTGCGATATATATATCGATATGCGATATTATGATGTTTGCATAGACAAATCTTATTCCTGCTCAAAACGCTCCTTCATATCTCCGGATCATATCTCGTGCCTATGCTCATCTTAAAATTTCTCTGGGATTAAAGTTCCATCATATAGTACTATTTGGCATAAAAAAAAGTTTACAATTCGAGATCCAAAAAATGGACGAAAAAACATCTTTTTGCCATCATTCTTTCGCTTTCCCGTTTACTCATTGCTTAACAATTTTACGAGGAAGAGCTTAATATTCTTGACTAATTTTCCAACATGGCATTCTTAATATAAGCGAGAGCACGTTCATTGTGTAATTCGAGCCTCAAAAGAAAAATTCGATACTGAAAAAACATTGACTATGTCATCGGATATTTTATTTCAGAAAACAGATCGGCGTTGAAGTGGAAAACGCTTTGTTGTCAAAAGCAGAATTAAGATCCTTTGATAAAATTTTTGAAACATTTCCAAATTATAGCAATATTGCGAATTGAGTTTACATCAATCAGACAATTTATTATCGCTGTAAAAATCAGTATTTAATGTTAATGTTAAATAAGCATTAATTAATATATCGCGTGCACACACACGGATGCGCTGTATTTGTAAATGTAGAAAAAGAGTATCCATAAGCGCGAAAATGTGAAAGTGGCAAAGAAACGGCAGAAGTGCATAGCAACGATTTTCTTCAATTACATTTCGCGACATTTGCAATAATACAAAGTACATACTCTAGAATCCCATCAAACAGCAGACATTCGCACTTAATGCACGGTTCATTGTGCCGCGATAACCATCCTTCGGAAGATCGATGGGAAAGCTGCAAGGCAAATTTCGCTTCCAGTATTGCGTTCGTCATATAACGTATATGCGCGGGATATAATCACACAGAGGAATTAAAGTAAAATCGCTTCTAACAAAATTGAGAAACAAAAAAAAACCATTACGTACACTTTAAGCTAGTGTAAAACCAATTCTATCGATTTAATAAAAGAAAGACTAAAAACATTTCTTGTCATTTCATCGCAATTATTGGTAAATTGAATTTTTTATTTCGCACTTTGAATATTCCCAAACTTCTGAGCTTAATTGCAATAATAATGTCTTTGATTAACTTAAGATCGATTAAAAACTCTAAAATATCGTCTATTGTTCATTTACATTATTCCAGTGACGATCTCTCTAATATCCGAAATTATATTTGAAAATTGGGTTTTTATCGATTTTTCCCATGCGCTCGTAATGCATTATATGCGGAGCAATGATGCTGCATCGTGAGCCGCGTATTAGTTCTATTACATTTATATTCCTGACGTATCCTCCCGATTCGTTTCTCGTGTGCGGTAACAAACGGCGGCGCGCACGTAGTTACAGCATTATCCGTATGCAAAATAATTACGAATGGCGGTGCACCACACATACAGACATACACACACACACACACATATATATATGTGTGTATATATGTACACATATGTATATATATGCGCGTGGCGGAATTTTATGTAAATCCGAAACCGCGGGTTGCCGTCTTAAGCCGCCGCCACCCTGTCGGTGTTTTATTTTCACAAAACGCCAGCTTAATACCCTAATTAATGTAATTTGGTTTCTATACCGGAGCAACTCTTCCTCCTCTCACCACTGATTTCTCGCGCGTCCTCTCGCCCCTGTGTCACCCGCGTTTCTCCCGTTAACTCCCGGCTTCTCTGCACCCGACGGTGACCATCCCCTTTCCGGCCACCGAACGGCCCGATGGTCATCTAAACTTTTCCCGTAATTAGTTATAAATTTCATTCCCGTTCTACGTAACAATATTCCTACGCGACCTCGCTGGAACACCGTGTAGTGGTGGTCGCGCGGAACAGGAAACGCCTGGGGAGTGGGAGAGAAAGAGAAAGGGGGTGGAAGAGGACAACTTTGGGGGAGAAAAAAAAAGCGAGGAGGGAAGACGGGAGATGTGAGAGAAGGAGATGCTGAATTTTGCTTCCCGCCAGCGCGGTGCCTGTCAGAAATACGGAGGAAGGGGTGAACGGCCGAAAAGGAGGGGTGGATGATGCGGTTGGAGGGGGTTTGATGGAAACCGGACGATCGGAGGAAAAGAGAAAGAGAGATGATGCGGGCTAGGAAGGGGGTGGCGAGGCAGCGCACGCTAACGAACGAACGAACGAACGAACGAACGAACGAATGAACGAACGAACGAACGAACATGGTATAAAGAGAGCAGGATGGAGAAAATTCGAGCCCTCTACACTCTCTAACCAAGTAGTGAAGCCACCTGGTGGGGGCGGCGGCCATTTTGCGAGCTGCGAAAAACAGCCCTCCCCGAGATAGCGCGAAGGGGGTTTCTGCCACTGAACCCAGCAACTACCCTTCCCCCCTGCTCTCTTTCCTTCCCCCTCCTCCTTCTCCGACCGTCCCTCCAAGAGAGAGAGCCACCCTCGAACCCCTTCGCTCACGTACACGCGCATTTCTCTCGGGCGCTCTTATTCACACGGTACTTCCTACGACCCTGTATTAAGAGCAAAATGTGGACGAACATTAGACACTAACGCTCGTTTAAAAATACATTCGTATTTGCGAACTCTCTGGCAGTCAGGCTCGGCTGCGCGGTGTAAAGAAAGACGAGGAGCTTCGTTGTTAGCGCACGGCTGCTGGCGCAGCACGCGAAATTTTTTCGGCGGAAATGAAACTTCTACTCGCCGCGCGCTTAACTCAATTAATCGAAAAAATAAATCAAGAGTCCGAAAAATGTATTTACTCACTTATTTCATGCTCTTATCTTACGAAGGGAAATAATATACGATATATTCAAATATAGCTTTTCCGAATAGTCCTGTGTACCGATAATATATACTATAATTTTTTCTTATCCATAATGCTAATCTAAAGCAAATACGCGCATTTGTCTCTGACAAATTTCCAGACAGTTTGCGAAGACGCTTCGACGATCATCCAGAATCTAGACAATTTGATGCCGATCAGATGTAACATTCGGAGCGGCGTGCATTATCGACGTGACGAGAAAATAATTTAAGAACGCGTGCGCGATGATTTGATTTTTAATTACTGACGAATTTCGTGCAATTACATATTACACCTCGACGGTCTCGCGGGCGCGACATGTAACGCAACACTTAACGCGGAATTCATTATAGCGAAATAAACGGTTGAAATATATTATACTTAATTAGCACATTGTCGAATGCCGCGGCAAGACCTCATAACCCACATTTTCACAAAATCAAATTATTGTTATTTTCGGAATCACCTGTTGGCAATACCCAATCCAATAATACCTCACGTCCCGCAGAAATCACGCGGCCACCGGCGATATATTTCTACGCGACGATTTTTCGATATATCGCAGAATTCGTTTGCGAGCAGATTACGAAATACCATTCAGCGTTTCGCGAGCCACAGATCAAGTTTGTGTAATCTAGCGAAAGTTAGATTGCTGCTCTTTCTCTTTTTCCCCAAATATTTATACTGTTAAAATTTACTCTTTTTTTTTTTAACGTAACCACAAAACTGGATTTCTCAACAGTCTGTTTAATACAATTACTCGAGGTAAGATAATTTAACGTTTCGCTCACTCTCTCTCTCTCTTTTTCTCTTTCTTAAAAATTCAAAATATACATGTGTTGTACACGTGTGCAATATACGTAAACAGAGTTGAAAGAAAATCTGTAAAAAGACACACAGAATACGCATTTAAGAAACAAGAATATCTAAGAAATCTATAATAATAACAGGACGATTAAAACAATAAACAACAAAATAATTTAATTTATAAATTCGCAAGGGGAAAAAGTCAAGACTGACTCTGAGAAAAATTGAGCACAGTGGGAGCACGAGACGATTAACCACTTTCCGTACGCCAACATGTAGAACCGCCTGCTCGGATGGCGGTCGACCCTCAGCCGGAGGGTGAACTTTTTTTGTCGGTACGGAGTGCGTGCGGGAACACGTCACCCTTAACGCCCTAACCGCCGCGGCCGATCGGCTGTCGAACAGGTTTTCTCGATCGGGCTAGGAGAGGGTGCGGCCCGAAAGCCGCAGGTGCAACGAGCGAAAAATTGAGGCCGTCCCCCCTCGTCGCACTGGCGAGGGAACAGTACTCTATTTGGTGAGGTTTCGCGCAATGTTTCGCCCTCCAGAAGGGCGTCCTGAGACCGCGAGTTGCCGCGAGGGTGCGTGGAAAACAGAGACCGTAGGTATTCCGCGTGGACACGCCACGGGGGTAGAGATGGACAGGGCAGGAAAATGCTGTGGAACAATCGAATTCGCAGCACATAGTGTCTACGACTCTAGACACTCTCTCCCGTCTCTCTCCCTCTTATTTATTATCAATCCCCTCGTTCCCTTACTTCTTCCATCCTTTCGCGGTTTTCTCCTCCGGCTTGTCCCACCCCCTCGCCGCCCAGGCTTCCCCGGCCATTCCTCTTCCGTCCGCGTTCTCGAGGCAACGAGGGCATTACGTCCAATTACAAGAAGCTTTCAGCAGATCAAATTCGGGATGGCGGAGTTTTGATCACGACCCAGAAGAGCGGCTTGGATCAATTAGAACGACGTCCGCTTCTCCGGCCTGCTTCACCCCCTCGTAAATTCGTTTTCGCGGTACGAATCGCATCCTGGCTTCGCTCACTCGCGCGAGATCCCGTCCGACTTTGCTTTCTTCCTTTATCCTTTTGATCAGGCTCACCGGACCGTGCGACAGCGTCCCTTCAACTTCGTCCGGTTGCGGCGACGCGCTCGGAATTGACTGATTGGAAGCGATATTCGCCCAGCTGAAAGAACCGGACACGCGCGGTGTCGCGAGAAAAAAAAATCGTCGCTCGATCGTTCGATCGCGCGCCTACAACTCGACGCGGCGAGCTCGACGCCGCGTTGTTTCTTATGCAAGCGCCGCGCCGTTTGCGCGACATTATTTCCGTGCGATTGAAATTCTTATCGCGCGCCACGTATATCCGCGGAATATTTTCGCGTCCTGCACCCACGACGCGCATAGGCGTTTATTCAGTCGGTGGGCATTAACGTGGACACGGCGACAGCGACTACGAGGTCGACACGAAAATTACCTATGCGGGGTGGAGGATTACTTATGCGGAGGCGGACGGCTGGGCGAGCCATAGGGATGCAGACGATGTGGAAGCTCAACTACCGTGGAAAAATAAATGTGCCGTCTGGCCGGAGGGTGGGTCGGGCCGTGCGGATCGCAGTTTCGGGGGAAACTGCGTTTAAAATACGAACGACCGGATTAATCGGGCTTGTCTTACATGACCCTCCTAAGACCACCCAAGCGTCTCGCGTAGCAGACGCTTAATTTCCGGATCGCTGTCATAAAGACTCTTTAGACTCTTCTTCGCAAATATATTTCTTCTCTTTCTTCTGTGTTTTATTATTTCCGATAATGATATATAAAAATAGACGACATCATTATGTGGCGCGGAAAAACATCGCGAATCTAATTCTGTGAGAAAAACCATCGGTGAGATTTATCAACTTTTACGACTTCTTACTTTAATGGCGGAGAGCGCGGCGGCTTGTTTTTGCACGCACTTTGCGTGGGAAAATTCTAGGGCGACGCGACTGGCACGAACGACGGATCCGTCGGCGTAAACTGCATCGTAAACTGCATCGTGCTCCGGCCTTTACGAGCGATCGAGCAATTACATGATCGGCCGTGGCGACTCTGCCGAGCAGGTCGTACGTTACGTCGTCAGCGAACCTGGCACGGCCGTTGCACGGCCGACCTTTATCTGCCAACCTTGTTGTTCTTACGTGACTCCCCTGATCACTGCGTAACCCCATCCCCCTCCCCCTTTCCGAGGGAACCGAATCCTCTCTCTTCCTCTTCCGTTCATCTGCTTTTCATCCTCGCGGACTGTCTCGCTCGCGAGCACATGCCAATAAACAATGAATACATGAATATGAAAATTTCCATGAGAATTTGCCCGCGTATACACGCATCGTGACTCCGGGCCTCGAACAAACGCAGCGGCGGCGGCGGCGGCGGCAACGGCGGCAGTATAACGGCATTGCATTGCGTTGCATCATCCGCGTATCGCATCAATCAGTGATGAGCGGATTCTGTGCCGACTGAAACGCATAAATTCGCGATAGCGCGATTGAAACAAAATCCAGAGAGATAAGACTCTTTGTTTTAATAATACGTGTAAAGATGAATGTTTTGAAAATCCATCTTTTCTAGATTATACGTTGAACATTGCGTTTGAAAGAATTTGATGCATCTCGACCCGAGAGAGTCGAGAAAAAGAGAGAGAGAAAGAGAGTTACATTAAAGCTTTTCGCAGAATTATACCAATCAATCAATCTCTCAATTTCTTTCGGAATATCTGTAGTTAGAAAAATACGCGACAGAACTCCGTTCAATTAGCGGCCAAAGGTGGATACTGCTCAACTCTGCACAAACTCGTACCTTTAAAAAAACGGATCCACCATGCCTAGACGGCGCGCACGAAAAGAATCGACATTAACGCCGATAGAAAACAAATCTCCGCCGACTGCATTCGTCGTGAGGGAAAAATGCAGCGCAGCGCAGCACGAGAACAAAAAAAAAAGAGAAAGAGAGAAAAAGAGAAGGAGCGCGCGAACAGAGCGAATGGAAGAGAAAAGAGAGAGAAAGAGAGAGAGAGAGAGAGAGAGAGAGAGAGAGAGAGAGAGAGACGAATACGCGGCTCGGCGAGCATCGGCGCGTTTATTCTTCCGCTGCAGGGCGGCACGTCGGAACATCGGAACGTGGCGGAAGCGAGCGGAACGAGCAGAGGCCTCCTCCCGTAATAACAGATGTAAATTACGTGCGTACACGTACACGCGCAACCAGGTACCGAGAGGGGTCGTCCCGTACGTGCGTGTGCGTGACGGCACCGACGATGAGTACGTGAATGCACGGCCGGGCTTCGTCGTCGTCGTCACCGCCGTCGTCGCTGCCGTCGTCGGCGCGCACACGCGTATAGCCGCGGGTCCGGAATATTTGCAAGCCAAATTTTAATACCGGAATTAATTTGACCCGAGGAGGCGGACGAGTTTGAGGTAGTTAGGTACACACCTTCCCGGGGGTGCACGGCGCCCCGAATGAAGTTTCGGCAACGATGGCAAACGAGGGGGGAGAGGGCCTTCAAGCCATCGCCTGCCACCTACATCTAGAAAGGACCTCCTCCCCGTCTCGCATTATGTAAAAAGTGTAAGCTAATTTATCGACGTCGAAAAGGGACGCGGACAGACCTCTCGCGAAACTTTCCTCCGTCCGTGGTACTTTGGCTTTATATCGTGAATTATTATGGCCGCCGAGTTCGACCCTTTTCTCCCTTTCCCGAGAATTCATCGTTGCCCCGCCGAATGCGCAGTGACGCGCAACCCCTCGCGCGAGAAGCTTCCCCGTAGCACACGGAGACGTTTGATAAATGCAACATCTCGCGGTATTATCAGTCGTCTGTGAGATCCCAGTGTCTCGTAGTATATTTCTGTAAAACCAAAACCGGTCTTATCTCGGTCCTATCAGTCCGCAAAGTAATGAGCGCTACAAAGGACAGAGAAATTAACGAGACACACAGAAAGAGAGAGAGCATTGCCGAAGGTTGCGCGTCACTGCTTCATCTCGCGGCAGTTCTCTCCGCGTTCTCTACACGTCTTTCTCTTCTCTCGTTCCGCTCTGTCTGTGCCGTACCATTTTCTTTCCCGGGTGCTCCCTCTTCCCTCCCTCTGGCTCGTCTCCCCCGCGCGTTCACCTACGTCCGCCCGATACAAATGGCCAAAGTAAACTTCGCCATTACGAAGTACCTGGCGCGGAAGTCACTCCGCTCCACGGAGCCACCCACCATTTTGGCGCCGCCATCCCCCACGATGGAGAAACTCCCCTTGGATTTTCCCGGAGAGAAAGAGACCCCCTACCCCCGGTGCCTGAACGCAAGCACGCAGCCGGTCATAGAAGGGCACCGGAAACTTACTCTGTCGATCCACCTATATTAACGTTTGTGAAAATAGCGTGGAAATACACGAGAGTTACGGGAGAGTGAAGAGCGGCTAGACTGAATTAACAAAAGAACGAACAAACGGGGTTTTCGCACGTTGTCTACGTAAAATATACGTGAATGCAAACTCTAATGAGTATTAGATTAATTAAATACATGGAGTTTTGTGCGAGCATAATAACTCGCCTCGTCTCAAAGATATACGCGAATAATTGTTCGCTTGAGTCAGAGAGAAAATGAGGAATACTTGAAGATTTGAAGACAGGTTCTTTCTCTCTCTCTCTTTCTCTGAAAGGATGACTTAGCCTTTTCAACGAGACTGCATATATAAGCAGAGCTTCTTTGGTCCTAACAATAAGATATGCGAATACATTAAACCGGACTTTTGTACGCGAAATGTCTTTCGTCGATTGTAAGCCAGCAAAGTGAATTGGACGACCAAGCGCGAGAGAGAGAGAGAGAGAGAGAGAGAGAGAAACTCGCCGTGGGAAATTGTTCGTTCTTACGCGAATAAGTTTATATCCGGAAGACTCAAAGCGCGATATTGAACTGCTTATAGCTGGCGGGTAATTAAATTTCGTAATTACCGGCTTGGTCCAAGAGAGATGGTGGGAGAGGAGAGCGCCGTTCGGCGATTTTAATTAAACTTATTTAGAGGCAGTACCGGGGCGACAATTAATTAAGAGTAAGGATACGCCGGTAATTAAAATCCCGCGAAGAAGAGGCCGATCGCACCCTCTCCCCGTGTATTACACGGGGGATACAAGGGCGGAGGGAGTTCGAAGAAGGGGCGACAAAAGAAAAGAGAACGTGGAAGGAGAGACGAGAGAGAGAGAGAGAGAGAGTTGCGAGTTTGTCGGGAGACTATTTTTGCAATCCGGGGAATTCGTGGGGTACGGCGCGCTTTTCATCGGGGCGCGGCATCTCCTAGGAGCATTAATTCAATATCTAATTAACTCGAGACCGCGCGCGAGTCTCGAGACCTCGTCTATTCTCGCGGGCGCGCTGCTTCAATTTTACGAGCTGTCGCGAAAGGCGGAGGTGGTGGGCGCGCGATATATCCTCGCTTCATCGTAAATAGCCTTCGCTTGGGAATCGTCGAATAATTCCAGGGAAAAAACACAAACCGAGCGCCGGAAGCTCGCGGAAGTTCGCGCGATAGAAATAAATCATTGAACGAATATATATTCAGCCGCGAGTGATAGGAGCGGCTGTGCCGTCGCGCGAAACTTTCATTATGCCCGACCCGCGAGACTGCCTGGCCGACATCTTGCGATTGCCGATGAATAAAAGAACCGCGGGAATTTGTGAGAAAAAGTAATGAACATATACATACACAGTCACACACACACATATATATATGTGCATTACGTTATATACGACTTTCCTTTCAACTTTTCGTGCAACTCTTTTTCTCTGCCAGGTCGCGAGAACTACTTTACGAGCTTTACTACTTTACGACGTGCATATTCTCCGCGGCGCGACGGAGGGAAAATCGCCCTCCGTACGCCGTTCCCTTCGGGTCCGACCCTTCGTGTCCTCCCTGCCATTCGATAAACTTTGTCGATTACACTTTTCCGTCGAGCGGGGCCGGCGGACGTAAGCGGCAGCCGCGCCCGTGTAAGTTAATGAATCTCACGTCGGGGACGCGGGGCAAGAGGATATCCGGCTGACCCGAGGAAACTTGCGTCCAGAATTACGCAGGGACGAAAAGTGGACGTAGGTTCGTGTGCCTGGAGGGGAATAATCTAGTAATAGCTTCCGATATAGTCCTCTTCGCGCCGGCAAAAATCTGCCACGTAGCTTATAGCAAACCGATAACTGTTCAAACTCGGTTTTAATTAATTAGAACAATTACTGCTTACGAGGCATTAACGTCCTGAAGGAGAGTACAGATTTGACGAGATAAAACAGAATTGTTTTCTTACAACGAAATGTAATGAAAAATAACAGAAGTGTCTTTCGGAAGACAGAAGAAACGTTATCATAAAGCGTCGAGGAGCACAAAAGTAAACGTATAAAAGTGGTAATCACTCCAACATTTGAATGATTATTAAAAGTGAATGAGAATATGTTCTATTCTCTTTTAATTACGTATATAAAAACAAAACAAAACAAAAATTTTGTTACCCTTTCGAAATTTAATGATTGAATAAGAATAACAGTTTAATTTAGTTAACTGCATCGAAAAAACAACCGGAAAGAAATAAAACCGCTTCAGTGAAATGTATCGCTTTAAGGAAAATGTACCATTGCGAAAAAGAGAGAACATGCTCGACGTTCGATAAGTTTCACGTTCGCGTTATAGCATCCTCAGATACAAACATCCTGTATTTATAGAATGGTATTTCATTTGCCGAACGAAAGGGAAATAAAAACAATCCCGTGTGCATCAGCTCGAAGCCGCTTGCGAGCTTCAACGCGCGCGCGCGCGCGTTCGTTCGTCCGGCATTCTTTGATTTTCACTCTCGGCATCCTTGACCCAGAGACCACGTTCGATTCCAGCGTCAGCTTCAATTTTTTCGCGCGGTTCTTTTTATTCCGTCGATATACCTCACCTTTCTCTTTCTCCACGCCGCGCTCCTTCATCTCGCCGCGCTCCTCCTTCACGCCGTCCGGCTTCCTCTAACCCCTGGGCTACAGCACCGTTTCCTCTCTTTCCGACCAGACCAAGAGAGAAGCGCTGCGTCCTCCACCCTCCTTCTTCTTCCCGCCGCGCGTCTATTCGCGGCCCTATCCTTTCGCGTCGTCGCCATTTTGCGCCCTTCATCGATCCTGCGCCCACGCACTCCCATGCTTTTCCCGCCACTTTTCTCCTCCCTCGACCGAGCCGGTGTGCATCTCGTGCCGGCTCGCACGGTGCGTGCGAATCTTCTCTTACCGTCTTCTCCGTCGGCCGAAAATATCGTCGTCGGCCGTTCGCGCTATGAGCTTCGACGACTCGCCCAAGTCGCTACCGTTCGCGAACTGAGATTCGTCTTTGCAGCCTTCCGTCGACGATCTCGCAACCCGGTTCGAAGCTCGATTTGCATAGAGCTACCGAAGGACCGGATTGAATCGCCGCTGAAGAGAGGGAGAGAAGAGACGGCGCTTTTTATGGTGGAGAGCGATCTCCATTGTCGGACCCCCAGCGGAGCTGCAGCTCGGCCCCCTCCAAAATGTTCTGAGCGAGCTGCAGCAAAGGCTGCAGAAAGCTCTGCAGGATTCTGCACAGAACCCTGCAGATCTTCCGTCTGGCCGGAGTTCGCGGAAACCCGTTTACCGAACAATTGGAGCGTTTAACTGCTTATCTCCGCAGTTTGTAAACAATACTGTCTGTTGTAGAAATGTTTCTAGCGGTTTGAAGGAAGCGGCTTACGCTGCGTTTAACGCGCGGCTCGGCTTTGAAAGTTTTATAAAGTCGAAAGATAAAAAAAAAAAAAGAAAAAAGCGCGGACATGTGTTAATATATATTTTTAATTAATATTACTTGCCACAATGATGTATATTTTTATTAACGACACAAAGCTTGCTTTTGCAAGAAAGATTAATGTATAGAAAAACGTATGCGGAATATATCTCACATTCATCTCGCCAAGCTGCCAGCGTCAATTTAGTCGTAACAATTAATTCTAACGACGCGCTGCGCGGAATTTCTAGGAGGAGAAAATGTCCTGCAGTTTTTGATCGCTACATTTTATGTGGCACGGCCTCATCTCAATACTAAAAATCTCTTACCTCGCGTATAATAATTGCGCTTTGTGTTCCGCGAATGTAATATAACAGCAATAAACCGCGGAGTTACGTGACGCGAGCAATTTTCCCTCTTTTGTGCCGTGCGAGCACGAAAAATGACCTCCTTGGCAGCGTATGCAACCGAAAGTAGAGCCCAGGCGTATACATTTCTAAAGCGTGAATAAACTCTAATCGTTATAATATATCGTTGAAGAGCCGCCAGAAGGAGTGGTTATGACGCGAAACGTGCTTTATGCATGTAACTGTCTTCTCGCCGCCCGGATAAACGCGACCCGGCTCGAGTGCCGCGTGGAACACGTAAAACATATCCCTCGAGGTGATACATTTTTGCAACGGCAGCGAAACGCGGGGAGGGAACCGGGAAAATGTAATACTTCTGCAAGGAGAAGCCGCGATTGTAATTCATATTAAGCGTCGCGAATGAATTCAAAAATCGTGCTCGCGCTGAAGAGAGCGCGGCCGCGCGAGTTTTCGGACGCAAGCGGCGTGACATTTATTAAGTTGTTACGCGGGCAAAAAGCTATTTACCTTGTTGCGAAGTAAATTTCCAACTGGAAGTTCGCCGAGAACGCCCGCGCGCGCGAGCTGTCACGCTGCTCTACGCTTTCACATTCGAACGCGCGCCAACACGCCGCAGTTATCAAGTTCCGCTTAGCGAGCGTCTCGCGACATGTCTGTAACAGTTTTCCGCGGGCGATTTCCTAGTCTATCTCCCTACCATCTCTCTAACCGCCCGAAAGTTTCGTTTGACGTCGGGTCTTTTCACAAGTTAAATCGCGCACTACCTCCTCTCCAACGTTGACAAACGTTTTGAGGTCGACTCGTTATATAAAATAGACACAAGCGTCGTAACTTCCTCCCGTGTTTCCCGGCCGAAAGTTGAAGAGGCGAAGTAAAATTTATTTCGTTGAATCTGTACAATCATTCATAATTATATGCTCTGTACTTAATATACTTTCTATCCCATGAAAGGAATTAAGAGACTGTTAGCTGCGTACTGGCAATTCGCTCGGGCTCACCCGACTAGATCCGCCGTTTGATTTAATGCGAGTATTCAACCCACCGTTCAAACAATCAGTTTGCAGCTTCGCTTCAAAGCTTTTCATTCTCGCAGACAGATGCGCGCGTGTTTTCTATAGAGAAATCGTTGGAGGAGTTTCATCGGCGAAAATCTCACAATTTCGTATGCAAAAGCACAATGTGTCCTCTTCTGCGCGATTTTTCATAACTTCCTTTCAGCAGCAGCCGGCGATGATGCGCGTTTTCTGAACCGTCCGCAAGACTATCGCGATAAAATCCCACGGTTATCTCAATAATGCCAGCGTGCGTCTTCTTGCGATTTGAGCTGCTACCCCGTCGTGAGAATATTCTTCTAATGAATAAAGCTAAGTATTTAAGCAGCGCATCCGCTCTGCAGATAAACGCGCAAATTGCAAATTTATTTTTGCCTCGGAGAGGCCAAAGTCTCTGCAAGAGACCCCCAGCGAATAACCGGTTGCTTTCCGTCTGCGGAGTGTCGAGAACGGGGACTGCTGCTCCTCCTCGAGTAAATCGATCCGGGACTTGTTTGACGAGGGTCTCACCGGCGAGACCGACAGGTTGTTGCAGAGTCGAGGTCTCGACCCAAAGTTCTCACCTCTGACCCTACACAGGTATCCATTACGAATTGCGAAGAAAATTTATTCGAGCGCTCACGCGAAGCAACTTTTAATCTTCTATGTACTTTTTATAAAGAAGTTTTTTATATATATCTTCAACTTTTACAATTATTTATATCGATCACCTACGTCGCTACTTGAATCTCGTGTTATATTTCAAGACTAGTTTTGAATCGAACTCAACACAGAGAACGCCTATAAATTCGAGTACCAAAGATTTACGACCATTTATATGATGAATTTATAGTGTGGAGCATGTTTCCTCACTTCCTTCGAAAGTTGTATACACGTCACGGCTATAACTCGTTCTACATCGTATTTCACAATGATAATAAAAGAGGCATTATCCACCTCCTAACGAGATGAAATAATTACTAACAGAGATTGGGTTTCCAATCATCTCGCGTTGAAGCTCCGAATTCCGTGGAGTTGAAGCTACTGCCGCACGATCGGGCCGCACATGGCAAAGTGAGAAGCGTGCGGATCATAGTCGGTCGCTTAAATCGGAGCGTGAGGGAGGGTCTCGCCTCGGCGCCAGCCCGATCCGCGTGATATAGGCCTATTATGTAATCGGTGTGTATCAAACTGGTGTATCAATATGTCCAGCGTACATATACGCGCGCGCGGCGGACGACGACGTATCACACAATGCGCGAATGTGAGCGCGGCCGTGGCGCGAGGCCGAAGCGCGCGGCGTGTGCCGGCCGTTGCGTTGCGTAGCGCCGGCAACAGAACACGTGTCGATACGGCCACATAATGGGAACATAACCGCGCCTATATATAGGTGTCCGGGAGTATTTAGGTGTCATGGTGTCACAGGTTAATTGCACATGATTGGTTATTGTCCGTCTGCCGGCCGCATCCAGCCGCGTCATCTACTTTCGTTTTCGACTGATTCCACGGCCATTGTACAAGCAAACCGCTCTCGCGCGTAACATTTGTGTCTCTTTTTCTCTCTCTTATTCTCTCTTTTTTTCTCTCTTTCTCTCTTTCTTTCTCTTTCTCTCCCTGTCTTTTTTTCTCCACACTCTTCACGGCCACGCGCGACGCCCGCCTCGTCTCGTGCTGTTCGTTTTGGGATCGATGCCGCAGCTGACATCGGAAGGGAAAAAAAATCGGACAGCACGAGACGGGAAACTGTGTCCACGTAGGGGCGAGTGAACGGCACGGTCTGACCGATTTATTGCCAGCGACCGCGGATACCTCGCACGCTGCGTTTCTTTTCTTCGCTTTTCGCCAGTTCGCCCGCTTCCGACCACTCTCGCCGAACGTAATCCGCGACCTTCGTCGTGACGGACGTGCGCCACGTGGATTCAATCGGGAGTCTATCCCTCCAATGCATCGAAATCCATCTCCAGAATTAAAGCTGAAAGCCGAGTCCCTGCACCGCACTGTTTAGCTATTTAATATAAAAAGCGCGTATCTCGATTTCGATTAATTATAAAACTTTTGTCTTTTTTAGAATTTTTAAGATCGTGTTTTTTTTACCGTAATTGTTGCTAAAATTACTTATATTCTTAATGCAAAGCAATCTTTGTGGAGTAAAAAACAATAAAATATACATATGTGATTATCTGAGAATAAAACATTTATAATTTCGATATAGTTTTTCCTTGCGGAAAACAATTTCTGTGCTTATCAATACCTAGAATACACCCTTGATGTAAGAGTTTTCATTAGGCTCGCAATTTTCGAGAGATTACAAAATTCCACGAATTTCTCATTAGCGACTTCACGAATTAGATATAATTCTAATGAGAACAGATTCTCTCGTGATACACTAGGAACGACCGTGCTTTCAGCTGGCACATTCGCTTGAAGCTAGTCACATCAGCGTTTTGCTATTAAAGCCCCGGGATTAACATCGTCATCTTATCGATCCACCCACTATCGATTCAGTACACTTCGCGGCGGACTGGCTCTCTGAGAACTGACCAGGGTATACGTCCAATAATCGATGATAATGCGATGACGCGCGAGAGAGGTTTGACCTTGACACTGGATCAATTAACGCGCATTGACCCCCTTCGCTCGGACCCCGCCTCCAAACACCGTCCCTCCCCCTATCCTTCCTCCTTCCACCCCCTCGCCGAATCCCGTGGTCCAATGCTACTGTGCATACGCGTGCCACGTTAACAGCCGCATACGTGCAACCAAACTGCATACTGGGTGGATCGCGCCGTAGATAGGTATGCAATTTCACAACCGTTCGACGACGGAGTCGCCCGCATGTGTGTTCCAATTTTCCGTTCAATGATCCGGCAAAATAACGTCCGACGACGCAAAGAACAGACTCGTCGGAATGCGTCTCAACGACAGGGTGTAAAGCGTGAAATTCAAGGAATATGTGCGAGCGCAGTCCTGGTGGAAAAACCACCCCGTACGCTCTCGCATTCTCGACGCGTCGCAATGTTCGTTTCCGCGAAACGAGATTTACTGCTTCGGCTCTATATTTTCGATTGAAAAAAAAAAAACGCAACGCGATGTCGACGCGGTATCAAAAGGATCCGTGAAGAAAAAAACGATGGAAATATATTTCGCGCGCTTCGCGAAGAAGCGACGCATGCTAATGTTGCGAGAGGAAGCTACGTTTGTTTGCTACGTTTGTCGGCTAACTTCGATCGATCGGCCGTTCAAGTTTCCATCGACGGCGGTCTATCTTCATTAGTGGGTCAGCATTAACGTCACCCGGTACGTGCGTGACCGTGAACGCACATTCTCCGGATCGTTGCGAAACACTATCGCTGTCAATGACCGATATTACGCACAGCCGTACGTCCCGTTGGCTCCTGCGAATCCCCTATGGTAACGCGCAGCTCGGCCCATTTCGAGACCCGTGCACCTGTGAAATTGGCACTACGGTAAACGTTCGTGCTTTACTGCCTCCTCCTAATGGACCGCATTGTCTCAGAAGCACGCGGAAATGCGTTTGATGTTGATGGAAATTCATTTGTGAACGCTTGATCGAGAAATGAGACAAATTTCATAGAGACAAATTTCATTTAAGCGATTATTCAACACGCTAGATTCTTGCAAAATAAATTAAACATTTTACTTGCAAAAAAAATTAGATTTTTATATGGGACGAGAAGGACTCATTGATAATTTTATCCGTACACATTTAGTCATTTACGTTTTACAAAGTTGCCGTGTAGATTTGTTTTACGATAAGCGAGGCTTTACGAGAAGCAGAGGTGATAAATCGTCATTAAACCACATTTGAGACTGCGGCAGTGACAAATAGCGAGAAGGGATTGTCCGATGGAGATAGCCGAAGGGGAAAGAAGAAACATTGAAGAACGCGGGTGATCGAGGAACCACCGGCGGCCTCTCATTCACGTCGAACAACACTCCCGATATCGGTGTCAATCCAATCAATGGTTTATTAACCGTCGTGCGAACTATGGAGACAGAGAGAATAAAGAGAGGTGGAGGAGCCCCCGGGTGGCAAGGGACGGGGCAGAGGAGGGACACGCACGGGAGAAAGATGCACGAGAGCGTGGCGCGGAAAGAGAAAGAAGAGAAAGAGAGAGAGAGAGAACGATATCATGAAGAATCGGTGGAAATCGAGGATGCGACGGAAAAAGGGTTTGACAGAGAAACCGACAAGGACGGAGCGCGCCGTACGCTGTTTGTTTGGACGGAGGACCTTAAACACGTGGTCCCGTTGTACACACGGGATCGTGCGGGATCTCGAGGCACAGAAAAAAACAAAAAAAAGCTGCGCGGCTATATCGGAGGGACGAAGACCGGCGAAAAAGTCGGACGCGATGCGCCGACTCGCGGAGGTGGAAAAGAATGACGCGCCGAAAGTGAAGAACAGAGACGGAAGAACCGAGACGACGGGAGACAGAACAGAGAGAGGCAAAGGGCGAGGGGAGGAAACCCCCTTCTCGCGCATGCTGTATTGTTTCTGTGTCCGGCTGTATGCGTTCAGGTGGGAGAGAGAGAGAGAGAGAGAGAAAGAGAGAGACAAGCGGAGGGTGTCGGGAAAAGGCGAGCGAGAGGTGCGCGCTATCGGTTATTGGAAATCTGTATTTTTGTAGGCCATACCTCTCTCTTCGCCGCGTTAACCCCGTGCTTCTGTACTGGGTGAATCGCACCAATGGGTCACCCCGATCGTCTCGATCGAGCGACACGGGGAGACGCGGCTCGTCCGTCGCGCGCGCCGGGGATGCTTTCAATCTGTGTCGTGGGATGCTCGGTGTGGACGCGCCGGTGTTCTCCCGCGGCATCGTCACCGCCGGCGATTCCAATCTACCTTACAATGCCCGCGTATTAAGGGTTCCATTTGCGAGCCGGCCCCCGCGATGGTGGATCGTGGAATTACACCGCGTTTCCGCCGCGCACGTCTGCGGCCTCGCGTTATACGACCGATCGCGCGCTGTTCCTCGCAAACCTGTCTCCGCGCGATTGCTTTTCCCATCGCGCGTCTCTCTTTCTCTCGCAGAGAATCATCATCTGTCTCCGCACGCTGTTCAGTTTCTGCCCGCGATCACACACCCGCGAGTTATGGGATGAAATGAAAGGAAACAAAATGTTAAAAAATAAAATGCAAATAATAATGAGCGCAATTAACAATTCGATTTTGATATGTTATTTGTGCTGCGGGAAACAAAAAACAAGTCGGTCGTTTGTTCCCACGCTCATTAACGCAGTGACATTTTCGATATGAAAATGTCTACAAGAAATGTCATGAAATTCTGCATAATAATACGTTTTTTTTTTTCAGTTCTTAAACGCGACTAGCATTTTCCGCGAGCCGCCCGAAGCGTAAACACATCCGCGGACTAAAGCAAAGTTTTGCGCAACGTTGGACGCGTCTCGCCAACGCAACTTTTCGGTCGCAAAAGAGACCAAAGGATACGTGTCTGGATACCATTCGGAAAACTGCGCGACGTACAGCATCCGCAAATGAACGAGATAACGACAAACAAACGTAAAAAAAAAAAAAAAAAAAAAAAAGAGCACGGGCAATTATCGCAAACTAGAGATATCTCCGTCAGCCGATCTCCCTTTTCGCGCCGATTAGCCCGGTTGAAATTTCAAGCGTGAATTCTCTCGTTTGCAAATTTCCCTAAAAATTGCCGCACTTTGACCGGTGCCTGGAAGGTACACGTAGGTACACGGCAGCGTCGGGCGACGTTATTGCGCGCTCGGCCCTTTCGCGCGGTAACTGCGTTGCATCGCCGACCGAACGACACGTTGCTCAAAGAGGTCCAATTTTGCATGGCGTTAATCGCATTATCTCATCCCCTCCCCTCTTTTCTCCGTCCGCCGATCGAAAACTCAAACGACCGGTGCTATCTCATCGTCTCGCCTCTCGCCTGCCTCTTCGCTTCATTAAGAGATACACCTCTTCGGTGTCTGTCCACGGCCGGCGGTCCACGAAACGGACATACTCCAGCTGTCGGTCGCGTTCTCCAGCTTAAGCGTCCGGTAATGATATTCTTATTAGCCGCGGCATTGTACGCGCGTCGGTCGGAGCTAATAGAAATCGAATTATGCCGATGGACGCTAATGGGAATTAATCAAATAACCGAATCGTTTGCGTCATTACCTCCGTCGCACGCGAATTCGCGTACTTATCACTTCGCCGAGAAGTAGCAGATATTTATACTGATTTGACTGTAATGTGGTTTTTTGCTGAGGTGCGTTACTGTTTGATCAAGACACAATTACGCAATTAATAATTGCGCAAAATTCGCAAATGGACCGATCGTCGCAGTCTTAAAAAGGCAAGCGAGATAAAAGTCCATCGCGCAGAATCGCGACCTAACCAACGAACAAGATCATCTACTTTTTTACAGCCGACTTAACCGCCAAATGAGATTTTTTCATCGATTACGGTCGCAAACGTTTTTTCGCACTCTCACAATGGATCAGATTGACACGAGCCGCGATACGGTAGTGATTTTCCTAAATCAGGTTAACGAGATAAACCTGCCGAATCGATGAACCTTTTTCTCGCGGCTTGAACTGAATATGAGCGCGGGAGGAAGTGAGCAGCGAATCGGACGGATAATTGCTAATTAACACGACCGGGTCCTAATACGGAAAAGCGCTATAATTAGGCATCGACGAGTGTTTGTCTATACATCGTGTGTTTTACGATCATTAATTATGAATTATAAGAATGAGATGTGGCGAAAATATTGTACAGGTATGTTCGCGGGCTGCTTATATAATTTTCGATGCACAAATTTTGCACGTAATACATTATGTATAAGACACAAGTTATGCATGATATTTTATGCCGGTTAAGCAGTTAATTGTGCAAACTTTACTTTATTATGGTAACGCGGTTTTTTATATCTCGAGTCATTAAAGAGGGAGGCAGCAACCTCGCGCTCGTGTTGCTCGCGCAAAGTCTGCGAGAAGCGATATACGACGAAATGTACGAGACGATCGAAGTATAATCGCGAACGACATCCGTTAACGCGCAATCGGAGAGAGCCCGTTAATATCTGTGTCTTAATTAAGCGCGTAACGCGTTTATCGCGACGTTTTTAAAGCTGCTATATCGAAAAAAAAGCCGAGTGTGTTACGAAGTCACTTTCGTTCGCGCGCGCGGAGCGTGCCGTGGCGACAAATGGTACCCGATAAATTTACGACGAATTTACCGATAAAAATAAAGCGCAAAAAAAAAAGAGAAGCGTGCGCGCGCGTTCTCTTTCTGTTTCTCTCCACCTTTCTTTCTCTTTCGCGAAAAAATACGCCCGGTAAATCCGCGCACCGTGAAACAGGGCGCAGCGCGCGCGCGGAGCGTTCGTTCGGCGAACGATCGACGACCATTCAAAAGCCGCCGTCTGAAAAGTTTTTCCAACCCGCGGCTCCGGTAAACACCGCCACGGTTTTTCTTCAACTTTTCAAACACCCGCTCCCGCGCATCGTTTCTCTCTCCCTTTCTTCTTTTCTCGCGTGCTCTCCTCCTCACACACGTCCTGGCACACATAACGCATCGAGCAATCCCGCGGAATTTATACTCGGTCGTTACTCGCAATGCTCTCCCACTATTTTCAACTACGTTCGTGGAGTAGTTAGAGTATTCCACGCGCCGAATAACTTGTTCGACTCTCTCGCGTGTCGCAAAACAGTAGGCGGAGTAATAAAGAGGCGCGCCGGTGCTGATCTAATTGCCGTCGCGACTCGCCGCGGAACGAGAACGGACGCTATCGGGAGAGATCGTTTCGAGATTGACTACAGTTCTCCCTCTCTGCTTTTGTGTAGAGTCGCATACATCAACATTTCGTGGAACGCGCGCAATTTCGCGACGCGATATTATTAGCCTTCTGCTACTTTTGTCGCAAAAGTTCGTTGAATGATCGTTCGTCGGCCGCCAAAATGGATTTGCGAGGGGCGGTATTTTTTGTCCACGTGTTGTAAAATAGTTTCAAGTACATTTATAAAGTATCGTCGCGATACCGCGACATCGACAATACCGCGCGTCGTCACTTTAAAACGTGCGCACATTTCGCATAAAAACTGTGTCGTCGTCATACTGGTTCCAAATGGTTAATAATTTAGTCGTATCTTCCGCATTAGCATCAACATCACGTGAAAAACGTACGACGCGCTTAAATATAAATTATGTAATCCCGTCTTTTGCACTCTCGACACCGAGAGCCATTATTTTTACGCCGGCTGATAGGACGTCACAATTTCGCGCGGTGTCCTTGCGCGAAGACGCCGCGTAAAAACTCAGTTAGTGTCGAAATTGTTTCATCACGGGAATAAAGTAAAGGGCTCTGGGCGCGTATATGCACATGACGAAGGACGCAACGACGACGACCAAGGCAGAGACGTCGGATTTCGCGCGACTACGACCAAGGGGGTCCAAGCTTTCCTGAAAAGCGTTGCGTTCCTCGCAAATCACGTTGTTTCCCAGCACTCGTGTCCTCTATACAAAACGTCCCCCATACATCTCCCGGGTAAAGCAGACCTTAAATATTTCCGTACGTATACGGCTCTCTTCCATAAAACGCCGGCGCACGGAGAAAAAGGATAATCACACGCGCGTATTAGCGCTCGCCCGAGCCCTTCGCCCGTACGTAGCACGTACGCGAGCGCGAGAGCTATTTTTCGAAACGCGAAGCGGGAGAAAAAATTACGCCCGGCGAACGAACGAGGTTCCGTGTTGCCGCGTTTCCTCTTTTTCGCGAGGAGCGTACGGTGCTCTCTCGTAACGGCGCAGGGAACCGAGAGCAGGTATAAGGGGGGAAAAAAGGCACAGAAGAGAGAAGAATTCCGCGTGTCCTCCTCCCTTCACTACCCTTCTTCCCTCTACCCGTGTACGCGCGTGTACGTGCCTCTCTTCTATGCGCGGCGCGCTCGCTTCTATAAGCGCCGTGCACACCGCGGTGAATTTGGAATGTTTGCCGCGCACGTCGAGCAAATATTAATAAAATGTAATATCCCGCAAATGAGCTCGGCCGTGTGCACGATGCTGTGTGTTCCGTGCCCCAATAGAACCCTCTTATAGACACATCTTTGATTACGCTACAGCATCGCCGCAGACGCGTGTCTTCGTTAAATAATCTGCATTATTGCAAACACCGGTTCTTTGAATTTTCGGTATTAATTCTCAGGCCTGAAATGTAATAAAATTGATCGAGTAATTTCTTTCCGCTCGTACTCGCCAATTCTTTGCTCCTGCACATCGCAAATGCACATATATCGATCGTTTGCGAGAATTTTTTGGGAAAAACAGACTCATGCACTCGACGGCGTCAATTTTTAATTCTTACAGAACGTTTGAATGTGTGCACGTCTTTGGACCATACGTAGGGGAACAGGTGGGAAACGTGTGCCCCCCACGAAGCGGAGACGAGCTCGTACCCTCCGACGTGTCCCATTGGCTGCTTACGTGCAGAACGTAGTCTGGGTCCCACGAAACTTGGGACCGACGTACGTATTTCACAGTCGAGAAGATTCACGGAACTCGACGATGTATGAATCCTCTCGGTGGCATTCATTTCGGTTCGTCCATCGCCGAAGGACGATTCACAACCCGCTTTTCCGATCGCGTCGATCGCGTGAGAATTAATAATCGGTAACGGAAGTGCGAATGCCGAGTTCTTACGCCGAGTTTTGTGTTCATGTGCGTTCTCGTTCGTGTGTATATCAAGACACAAAAACATCTCTCAGTGAAATTAAATATGCAATATCAAAATGAAAATATTTCCAGAGAACTTAACGTGAATAATAAACTAAAGAATATATAGTCGATCGAGAACGAGCGGAGATAATAAGACAAAAAAAATATTGAATTTTAAACAAACCGCCACTTCACTGTGGGAATTATTTTCAACTGACCGTGAAATATATATTGGCGCGACCTGTGTATCGCGAGCTATTTGCGCAATTGACATATCGTATCTCCGCGGATCTGGTCAGATTTCAAGAATATGATCCGCGACCTTCATCGGTCAAGCACTGATAACGCCTGTACCAGCGTCGAAAACGTCCCACTGCGCCGTTCTACGGGGAAAAAAATATTTTTTCTCCAACCGTTGAATCAACATTCCAGTATTTTTCATGGAGGTACGAGTCGCTTTTCACCGTGACGGCGTGCTCGGTATCCTAATTTCTGATTCCGGGCAGCGAACGAGGCGCGCACATTTTTTATACAGCGCGTAATTATCATACGTTCGCATAAGGATACGTCGGGAATGATATTTTACAAAAACTGTTAGGATTTTATATATATGTGTGTGTGTATGTGTGCAAGAGCTCGATCGCGCGCGTCTACGCGCGTTTTTATCCTGTTGAATATGGCGCACTCAGCTCTTTTTTTTTTTTGGAAAAAGTTCTCACATTTTTTATGTGTTATTTTATTTAATAAATCTATGCTGTCGTAACGCGCGTTTAAAGTTTTGTATCAAACTAAACGTGTTTATAACAAAACGATTTACATAACAATTTTTATTTTAACATAATGTAATGCTAAAACTTTTATTAAACTCCCAGCGAGATCACTTCACGAAATCCGTATCTTTCAGGTAAATTTTTTTTTAAACGTTATTTGATAATAACGTCAGCAAAGGAAACAGAAAGAGTTAACTTGAATTTTAATATAACTGTTTGTCTCTTTCTGGTAAAATTATTCGAAAGAATATTAATTAAACCACGGTCTTTGGTAAAACCAATATTCAACTGATGCGACGAAACAAATGACTGGATTTGAGTCAAGAAGAACTTGTTTATAAAAAAAAAACACCCCGAATTTATATAGCACTCGTTAATTGCGACAACACTATCAATATACTCGTTTTCGTTTTTCAATAAATCTCATATTTTATGTGTCATTCCGGATCTTATCGAATCATAGGTATGCGGTTGGACGTCAAACCAATCGCGGTTATCGGTCGATGAAATCGTCATGAAGTTCGTTTCGATGTTCGGCGTATTTGCGGTGCCGGGTGCGAGGACGACGCAGAGCAAATTTTATTTCGGGCCTTCGCGATTCGGTGCTTCAGTAGTTGAAAAATTTCGTCGGACCTCTCATCGGCGCCGTTCGCTCGCGATATTTCGCAATCGGCATATTTCCCTAGCTTGTATCACTACTCACTCATTCACACACATACACATGTACACGTTCACCCACACGTGCGCGCGTGGATGGGCAAACTAAACTTTGAAATAATTCGATTGATCTACATTAAAGGGTCGCTTTGGGCCGATCGGTACTTTGTGATGCATAATAAAGTGTTGCGGGCTTCGCGAAAAGAAAAGAACGGAATAATGTTTTTGCAAAAATTACATGATTTAATTAAAACTATCGATCCGGCTATTACGATGACAGTTGAACGGCCCGTTTCTATTACCGTGCAAAATGTGTCGTTTTAACGTTTTACATGTTAATTTTGCATTCTCTTATTCTCATTATTCGAAAGCGAAGTCCGATGTAATTATACGCGTTTAGCTTCCGGATCCCGCAAAAGTGCTTGCACAATCGGTTTTCTGTCAAGATCCGTCGGACGCCCCGCGGAATCACCTAACTTCCACCGTGCGCGATATCTTTTTCCACTTGCAAAACTGTATTAATAAATTTGCGATCTGAAACAACGAGAGAGAAAGAGAGAAAGAGAGAGAAAAAGAACGCGTCTTTCGTAAAAACCGCAGCGGCGGTATTGTCGCGCGCTGTATACCCGTTCATCGTGAATAATTTAAATTGTGCCGAGCAGTCCAATTAATTGCAATCAATCGAAATAGAAACGTAATGAAAATGTGGAACGCGCGATTCGTGTTTCTGCGCGACCTCCTCCCCCATCGTCCCTCTCTTTTTCCACCGCCGATCTGGCCTCTGTTTTTTGCCGGCAATCGAAAGTGCGATCCACTTTCCATTTCTGATCGCGGATAAAGCGAAGGAACGCGCGCTAATCGCCGGGGGTCATTCGCGCTCTCCTCGGTCTTTAGATTTCCGCAGGATTTCCGTCGATTACTTTTTTATTCTCCTCTGTAAGTAAAACGGGAAATCCTCTTCTTACGCGATTAAAACGTTAGTTTTACAGCGGCGGGAGCTCAAGTCGCGAAGTCTGGCACAAAGTGAATTACATACTCTTCGCGTCTCGGGAAATTACGTCGAAATAAAGAGAATCTTGCAAAGAAAAGTCGTGCGCGCGCGAAGGAGTATTTCTTTCACAGTTTTTCATCTGTTTCGCGCGCGCAATCGAAATCGAAAGCGCGCGCGCGATTTTCCGAGAGTGAAGAACATTCGCATGTATTTCGTGATATAAATGTTCCAATAATTATTAACAATATAAAGTCACGCGGAGCATTCAACGCGCGAACGAAAACAGAAAGTGATTGGAAACAAATACGGAACTAATAATATATGTATAAAACTAACAGAGATATTTATTTATACGCGCCCGATATAAATGTAAAGGGAGCAATGAACCGTACGCAAATTTATAACGCGGTGCGCGAAGGTTAAAGTTCGTAGTTATCAACAAAATAATTACGTAGTTAAATATAATTTTCGCTGCGAGATAAAAATAGGCCACAAAATTACCTTTACGCGTCATCGGTCCGTAATTAACTCGGTCCGAAATTTAACCTTTATTGCTTTATTATTACTTAAGTTTTACACTCCTTTCCCGTCGAAACCGCACATTTGACACGATTACAATTTTTTTATGACACTTATAAAACGTACGTTCGTCCGTCACGTTAAAACAAAAAAAAAAAGAACCATTATTATTCAACCGCCATTTGATGGTTGTTGAATATTTGTTAATCGATATACGTAAGTTGACGCGCTTCAAATTGTCGATGGAACTTATAAAAGCAAACGAAAAGAGGGAATTGAAAAATTAATAACGACAGTGCACCGCGATTATATTTTATTGCTGCGGTTATTGACATAGTATAAATCCACATAAAATCCAACAATCAAACGAGATTCCGATATAGCTTGATATTAAAAAAAAAAAAAAAACGTATGTTTGTTCAACAAAATCGAGATATTTATGCATATAAATATTCATTAGATACGATGCACGTTTTGTCGGTACAACGTCGCACCCACGCGTGCTAATACGAGAAACGATGAATAAGATTTTACAAAAACACTCAAACTCATTCGTTAATTATGAACGCGAAAGTGACTTTTCCTTCGCATCGGTTTTGCAAAATTGGTTTTTGCACGACAAACAACAGTAGGAGTATTATTTTCCTCGGAACGTACAGCTCATCGCTCGGGAGTAAAGGCCAAGGGAGCGACATGTTATGCCACGAATAAAAATGGAGGAAAGTGCGAGTGCGCATGAATCGATGCTCGAGAGGAGAGAAGAGACCCTTGCCCTCGCCGACGGTTGAAATCACCGAATTTTTATGGCGGCCTTAGCTCACACAGCGCCGTCGCAGACGCTGGACTACTTGCAATACTCCGCAAAGAATTCGTCGAAGTATTTTGCGTAACAACTTTTTTCCGATATTAACATTTTACTTTTCTCGACTAGACTGATGATGATACTAAGCTTTCGTCATATTTTCGATAAACGTCTAACAAAAATATTTTTCTTGAATTAAGAGAAACATTTACTTTACTTTATATTATTCCTAATTACACTATTTTATTTCGTTACTTCGAATCCTTGTAAAATACGCAATAGAAAACAAAAAAATAAAGTAATATGCTTTTGGGACAAATTTTCTCGTAAGTAATATTTCTAGAATTTACTTGTTTCTGTAATAATAATTAATGATATATGTATATATGCATTGAGAGAAGTAATTATAACGATTTTAGTTGAGTATTTTTTTTAAATAAGAATCACATGGGAAGAAAAACGTATTTTCATTACGCAGCGAGCCATTCGCTTGCCGTCGGACATTGCACCGACGTAAAAATGGAGGCGCACGGCTCGAGCAAGTGCTTTCGACATTCAATTGCTTATTACTATTTGAAGTGAAAAACTTATAGATTTCAAAAGATATCGAAATGGACTATACAATACTTAGTTTTATTTTTTCATAAAAACTTATTTGTAAGTAAAAAATGTAGCATAAGTCGTACGAGAAGTATTCCCTTGTTTATTTATTGCCTATCTCTTTTATATAAAATTTTGAGAATTTCTGTGAACAATATCTCATAAAGTCGCATTTAAGTGTCGTAATAGTAAGAAAACTTTCTTTATACTACATTATAAAACTTATTTGAAAGAAAAAAGTATGTTTTGTATTTTATATCAAAGTAAAACAAATTTGAATGTTTAGAATCTTATATTTTCAACTATATTAAAACTTGCAAATGTAGTTTTTACTTATTAACAAAAGTCATTACATTACAAGTTTAGAAAAACTGAAAATCTCTCGTATTAGCTTATGTGTATCATATTTTTGTCAGTAAAGTATGTGCTTAAGACGAATGTAACAAAGATAAAGAATATGAATAATCATAATTATCATAATATGCAGAAAGTTATTATATTTTAAACAATAACGCTCAGTAATTTTTTCAAGCACATATTTTTCTGCCGACGGTAATGTTCTTATAAAACCCGACATTGTTATAATGCAAAAATCTAGTTCAATTTTTTTTATGTACTGTAAACAACATTTTTGCACTAATTGTTTCAGTTGTACACAATCCATAAAAATGAGTTTTCTCGATCATTTTCGTATTATATTTTTTTATTTTTCTCTCTCGTCTGGCAACGGCTTGCCGTCGGATCGCGTAAAATATATTTCTGAATGTATTTCTCACTATTTCAGATAGAATCTGATAAAATAGTCATCTCTTTAAGAATTTAGTGTTACTTACTTTCCGGAAAATTTGTTAGTTCGCTAAAAAACTAAAACTAATTATGGTATTACTTCAAAGCTCTGAGATCTTCGTTTTTTTTGACTTCAATAAAAAACATTCATTAGTATAATTTAGAGAATAATAGTTTCAAAAATATCTAGTATGTATTTCTTTATATGTATATAGAATTTAATTTATTTTATTTATAATCTATAAACGACAAAACTAAACAAGAAAATTCTACAAACATGTAACTTTAAAATCTATCTTTAACGAAAGATTATTTTTCTATAAATTTTTTAGACGCAAAGCAATGTTAAATAATGTGTATTATACAATATTTTCCTCTATTTAAAAGTAATATCAATTGCAAACGCGCACGCAAACCAAATGCAGCATAGAAAACAAATAATAACGAGTCAATTTAATAGTTCACAACAAGTTATTTCCTCGTTAATCCTCGAGAAAATTTTGAGCAGATTTTGTTATCGCAAATATAATACTCGCGTGCTATTAATAAGATGTAGAAAATCTGTCCGTTGTGCTCGAGGAAAGATTCAATAATTACTTAAGCAGTTGATGGTAAATCGAGACAGGGAATAATAATAAATTGTTGAGCGCACGTACCCCTCGAAGGTCTTCTATGAGGCACACACGACGTTAATTAAGTGCGCCGTTGGCGCTGGTTGACAGGTTTTTGCTTATTAACCACCCATCGCAGGCGCGGGTATTCAATTTCATTTATTTTTTATATCGCGCCGGCTGTCAATAGCTTCCTCTTCCAATTTTTCTGCCGTTTGATTAATCTGCCTGGCCGCACACGCACGCGTTGTCCGTCTATCCGGTCCGCGGTACGAAATTTGGAAAAATTTATCTCCGCTAAAGTTCTCAAATGCTGTGTAGTCATCTTCGCGAGCAAATACGCGCACGGTGTGACGTGACGTAAGTAATGCAAAGTAGACACGGAAACATGGGGTGTCACGCAATAACGTTTCGGAATCATATTTGTACGTTACGGCAACATGATGTCTGTTTACGAAATATGATCCGCGCGATTGGTTTGAAAAATAGGAAATATACTGACACTGGTGAAATAAATTTTTTACTCCAAAACGGAAAATAGATCGCTGAGGGATTAGAAATGACCGGATGTGTAAATCACTTTCTAATGATAGGCGATGCGCAGATAGCGCGAACTATTTTTTTTCTCATGGCACATTATTTGCATTAATTGCGATTTGTTATTGAAAACATAAAATCTAAATTTTTCATAAGAAAATACGACGGTTTAATTGATAAAATCTAGTACCATGAGGTGAAATTGTTTCGAAGGGAACGCGCAAACGCGCGGTGGAAAAACAATACGAGCAAATAAATACGGCAGAAAATATTTGCATTGAGTTTTTCGGAGAATTTATGTTTACATCAATCCAAGATTGCGCGAGCCATCGATAGAGAAAATTCTTCCATCCTACCAACAATAACACACAGTCGGTCTATTTGATATCAAGTGAGAGTGGAAACCGGAAATAGTATAGAGATCGATGAGCGACACGGGCAGGGTCAACTTAAATAAAGCTGCTTCAGTAATAATCGGTAATCGATGTGCGTGTGTGTTCATTAAATAATGTTTATAAAATCCGCAACGCGAAACGAAAACTGAATTGCGCATTCACGCAATGCGTTTATAATGACACTCGCGAAAAATATCGATTTTTCATTAAGCGGAAAGTTTGTGAATTGGTGTATCTCTTTCTCTCGGACTTTGAAAGCCCGAAGTGTGATAAACTCGATTAAAAATAGGAGAAACCGTTTTGTCGTATACAATTTTGGCCTCCGGAAGTCATTAAATCGCAGTAATAATCCCTTCCGCGATATGCAGGACGCATATGTGTACACAAATTATAAGCTTTACGCAAAAGTTAATGAACATATTAGCAATAAAGTATCTGCTATTAATGCCGCACTGAATTATCGCTGCGCGGTTGCTAATATTTCTTCTTTGCGAATTATCAATTGCCATTCACGGCCATAGACGCGTGGCGTATACGGCGCGCGATTGTTTAAGCTCCCACGTGTGTCGATTCCATATGAACAATGCTTACTTAAAAATTTTTATTACACGATGTGTGTGTGTCAGAAAACAGTACACACGAGTTTTGAAGCGATCCACTAAAAATATCCGATAATATAACTCTTCCACATAGAACACAAAACTGGTTCGCGATATGACGGCTCCTGTGTAAACCAATGCGAAATCGTGTTGATCTCCTTCTAAAAAGCCTATTTGCAAACTTTTCATCGGCATTTCGTTTGATCCGTTCAATTTAGCCGCGCTATGTATAATGAAATCCGATTCTCCGTCAAATGAACGAGCACAGCCACGGCAAACTGCAGCGCCTGACCGATGCTAGAACCCTCTCTCTAGTCACGAACGATACTACGCGGCCTACTGTACTACGCGATGTGCGTGTAAACAAATAAAATAAAAACGCGAATTACCGAGGTTTCTTTGCGCGGTTTATTTATGAAACGATTTACGACAAATAAGATACGGAGCTCATTGCGAACCAAAGGTATGACATGGAAAAATTTAATTTTCTTTTTCACATTAAAAAACCTTTTCGTGTGTAATTAATAGTACTTTAATAAATAATATAGAAAGAACGATATATGTGAGAGAACTGAGAAAACGCGAACAATAATAGCTAATGTGTAATTAAAAGAGCGAAGCGAATAACGGGAACGTCAGATTTCTTGTAGACATGGAAATTAAATGTGCACGTGTTAAATAATTGCAAATAAACTTAAATTGATTGGAATATTTGGATTTACGTGATAATAAAAAAGAAGCGACCTTTATATATCGGCGCGCAGATAGGATTCCGCGCGCGATTAATGTCTCGATATGGAAAGGATACGAAAAAAGAAACAGAAAGTGGTCGGGACGTGAACGCGGAAAAGAAACAAACGCGGGGAAAAGGATAATAATCAAAGTTGATACCGCTGCGATAGCATCGATATTGGAATGCAAATTATTGACGTGTGCATTTCGGAAACCTGATTCGCAAAACTTTTCCCCGACGTTGCGTTTCATCCAATCGATCTACCTCTCACCGATGTTTAATGAAATACCGATTGGTCCGGGATGAAAGACCATGGTCTTCCAACTCGGAATAATACCGATTTTTGTCCGAGCACGATATGGAACGTAAACGTTTATCGTTCTGACGAACATTGGCGTTCATTAATGAAGATTCTTTGCCATTAATATGGATCTCTGTCTCCGTTCCGAAAAATAAATCAACTAAATTTCTCACATTGTTTTTGTAACTGTCTGATCTCTGCGCAACTTAATTATAGCTATCGAAAAGCTGTAAATTTCTGCAAAGAGTTCGATTTGTAATTAATACCTACAATGTATATTAGAAAACTCTTTAGAGGAAGGTTTGTGGGGGATCGCTGTGCGCGCGCGCGTACTACACCCTTTTACTCTTTCAGCGGCCATGTCAAAGAATAAAATAAAAAGCGGAAAGTCAGGTTTCGGATACCGGAGACCGACTAAAAATTCTTCAAAGACAAAATTCAGCCGCAGCCGGGCGATATCGCCCGGGTGTGTTCTCATCAACGCGATGCCGCTTATCGTCGTCGGTCCTAGTGTATATAATGTAATAGACGCAGGATGTAGGCAACCACCGGCGATACGGTCGGTATAATATTTCAAAGTGCCTAACCAAAAACGGGCGGGGACAATGGCGCGCAGCCATCTTTCGCGAGGTTCGCATCAACGACGGGCACCAGGCCGCCCTATCAGCGAGGCCGTATAACGCGGAGAAACACGAGGAAAAGAGGGTTGCCGAGGGTTGGCCTGAGGTTGAGGGATCGTTTAGCATTCGTCGTCGTTTTCGTTTCTGTAGGGGTGCGTTCCTCTGACTCTCTTTCTTTCTCTTTCTCGCTCGCTCGCTCCGTTCAAACCCCCTTGTCCACCCCCTCGGATACTGTTCGAAAAAGCAAGTCTCCGCAAACAAAGGGCCACAACGCGTCCAGGCAGTCCTGGCCTGGATAAGCGGGCCGATCGTGAGATTATAAACGGGAGGGCTAATGCTTATTATGCGCCACCGCACGCGCGCGGCTTCAGCATTCGGCGGTGGCCTCCTGGGAGCCGAATCCTCCCGGAGGATCGTGGCGGCTGCGATATCGAGCGGGCCTCCTCAAGGATTAGGCGATGACCACGACTTTTTTTGTCCGTTTGTCGCTCTTCGTTGTCGTGACGTCCGCCTGTTTGGAAGTCGGCAAAGAAACGGCGAAGTAGGATCAGGGAGGATCGAAAATCCGCATGGTCCCCCTTTACGCGTGCGGTTTTAATATGCGCTCGTGCGTTTTCAGAGCACACCCTCGCACCGGAGAAAACCGAGAACCCGTACACAAAGACGACCGAAAACAGTATTGCGGTCACCGATTCTGGGTTGTCGTAAATTTTGATCGTCGGCGAAATATTTCGGTTTCTCTGACAAATTTTAATCTTCGAAATTTTTATCTCCGAAACATTAATAAATTATGCTTTCTATAGAGAACTAAAGATTATTATTACAATTAATTATATTGCAAGTTGTTTCGCTTAAAAAAATGTATAAATGTTTGTTAATTAATTCACGTAGGTTTCTTTTAACAAAGAAATGAACAGAGATAAAACAAAAACGCACGTCATAGTCTCCCATGTGAGCGCGCGCCATATTTTTGTGCTTCCATCTTCTCTCATTTCCCCTATCGAAACCAGATCTTCGTGGGCTCGTTACCGGAAACAAAGTCAATCTTCATAATTAGTCGATCAAATCACGAAATATAATACTTATTATTCATTTACATCATGGAAGCTTAAAGGCTTCATGTCTGAAATCTCCTAATAAATGCTGGAAGGCAACGGAGCTTCCCTATCGAACTCTTCGACCCAGCTACGATGTATCGCACCTGGGTTCGGATCGACCCGCGTATGATTGGTGAATTCTGGTTACGAACAATGGCCGGGATTAAATTCAATCCGTTACACGTGCGACGCCCCGTTACTGGGTTAGATCGATCCGGAATTTTTCGAAATTGTTTGGCATTAGGTCCTCGCGCGCATTTCGAGATTTTGCTCGCAGCGGCAGGATTTGCGAGATCTGTTTAAAATTTTACGTGGTAATGCTTTCAACTTAGTCGCCGCGCATCGGCATACCAAAATTTATAAAACATCCTACGCACGTGTATATGCAAAACACAAACGCGCGCCCGAAAGCTTGCGTCGAAGGAAAAAAAAATATATTAAATAAGTCACGTAAAGTTTAATCGATGTTTGATCTTTTTAAATTCACGTTAATTGTAACACACAGAACAGTGTGTTCACACACGTGTTCCATCAATGATAAATTTTTAATCCGCAGAGGGTAATAATGCATGAATATAGAAGTCGGTATTATAACGACCGTGTGTGTGTGTGTGTGTGTGTGCGTGTGTGCGCGCTGTAAAATTTGAAAATAAAATAAATCAATTCACTATATACCGAGAGATAATGTATCTACTCAGAAAAATGTTTGCATAATTAATTCGGTTATCGCGATGCACCACCGCTCGGGATTCCTTTTTCGCTACTTACTTCGCTATCGTGGAAAATATATATCCGATGAATAATATCTACGACGCGGAGTTGCCGCTTTCGAATTAGCTTGAGCTTCCAGCAGCCTCCGGCGTTTATTGGATACGTATAATATCGTAGTATCGCAGCTACAAGTAACAAACCGATTTCATTTGTTACGTTACACATGTATACATTAATATGTCTATCAATGAACCGCAAGCGGATAGAAATATCGGAAAATTTATTCCCGATATTGTTCAGTGCGTACAATCGAAGTATGCGCATTACAAATATTGATTTGGGGTTAACGCAAATTCACACCGACGTAAAACAATTTTCATTGGATTGTACGACAATAAATAAATAGAAAATATGTGATGTCGGTAATAATTTTATATACAACAATTAAACGCCCGACGACAATCTCAGAGACAGCATTTTATATATCTCAATCAAAATCGAAATAACACGTAGCAAAACAAAATAATACTCCGTCGTCATTCTTATCGCATTAAATCGTTCTGGTACGAAATTATACGTGAATCTAATATTAATTCTAATGTTATAAACAGTATTGCATAGTGTATCATCGTGTGAGAGATTAACTTCATTCATTCGCGGAGTTCATGCACCGATAGTAATGCACTTGCCGATCGATAACTTAATGAAGACAAAGGTCTCTTCCATGATCCTCTCACAGCTTTCGTGAATTTAGACATCAAAATCGCATAATTGCTAGCAACTGACACTTTTATTCACTTGTCTTACTCGCTGCATGTGTGCAACACAAACATTCTATAAAATAAATATTTTATGTAATATAATATGTGGTAAGATGAGTGAGAGATTTATATTTCTTGATAATAATTTTACATACATATACACATTAGTATGATGATTACTAGTACTAGATTTGTATGAAATAAAAACGTTTCAAATTGTCATTTTTAATAACATGCAGCAAAGACTTTTTTTCTATACACTACATATATTCATCGCGTACAAACTTTTGCTTGCGTAACAAAAGTTTACAGTTTGATATTTATTTCAAAGCAATTTTGAAATTAATAAGATTTGCAAAAATCTCTTGATAATAATTCAACACATATTTTAAAACAGACCTCGTGTCTTCATGACGCGATATCCCATCCGACGGCACGCGGCTTGCCGTCGCTCGCCATTTTGTCAAGCCGACCTGCCGGCGAGAAAGCAACCTCGGATTCATAAAACATGTTGTTAAATGCATAGATGATATCAAAAGCTCAAAGCTATACAAGTGTGCAATATTTTTTCGTTATACGATTTTGAAGCTAGCACACAAGAGCGTGACAATCCATTAATTATTTACGGAACGCATATTGGAAACGAATATTTTTTTAACGAACGAATCTCGAAGAAATTGTTGAGAATAAAACAAACATAATTCTGTCCAACAGTGTTCTTTTTTTTTTTATCGATTATTATTAACGAATGTACCGATGAACATACCAACAACGAATCGGACAAAAGTAACTTCATTCAGTCACTCTGCCATGCTCGAAATAATTTATTTTAAACGTCAGGATTTTAATCAATGTCGCACTTGCAATAACATAGGCAAACACTGAACAAGGAAAATGGACGTCCTTTTACACCTCATTTACATTTAAACAACTCTTTAAAATTCGCGTACACGCTGCGCTTGAATTAGAAAGTGAACACATTGTGTCGCAATTATTGTTAAGAGCGTTAAATGCAAATAGAGTATCATTTAACGGCAGTAGTGCAGAGAACAGCTGTAGTATTTTTGAAAAATTGTTAATCGCCAATTTTCGTCACGTATAATCGCAAACTATTAACAAACAATGTTGCATCATCATTTTGATTATTCGACAAGTAAACAAATTTTCCGATATCTCGCTACGAGTTTTCCCTTTTTCTCTCCGTTCGATTATTTGTACATACATTGTATTGCTGGCATTCTAATTAAAAAATTTAATCATTATTGCCCAAAGCAAAGCGTTACGAATAAAGATATAATTGTAAACTTAAACTTAAATGTCGTTACATTAAAGCTACAAAATTTACCCCCATATAAAACGATAAATTTCCATTTCTTTTGAACGAGCGTCATAACTGCAACAATAAAACTGCCTCTTACTGTCCGGACAGGAGAGTAATAATAACGTTCGCGTCGCTAATAACCGGCCGTAAGATCTAATGACGATATTTGTCGCAAATTATAAATAATCACCAATTTTAAGAATAATTTACAGTCGGCAGAAACCCGTACAACGCGGCGAGCCAACAAGCAGTTGTTATCAATAACATTTCTGCAGAGCCGTAATATCCCGGGAAAGTAATTAGAGTAAATTCAGGGGCTCCTGGCGACCCTTCCAGCCGCACAAAATGGCGGCGGGAACCGCCCTTGCGAAAAAAATTAGGCCTCCTTCCGCCGCGCGGTGAAATTTACATGAAAAAAAAGGAACGCCCAGCGCGGCATTCGGGAAACGGAGTTTCGACAATGCGGCTATTTTTATGGATAAATCGAAGGGGGTCCGCGTACGTGGCTAGGAAATGCCCGTAATTTATGTCACTGGAAAATGCAGGAAAAAAGAGTCGTAAAAAAAATATCTCGCTGCGTAATAAGGCGACGCCAAAGTGAGCGATCAATACCGCGATGTTCATTATAACGCTGTTGTGTGTTAAATCGCTTCTCGCGATTTTCCAAGGACGTTCAAAAACTTGTTACACGACGCGATACAAGCGTCGAATTAGTATTTTATTTCTATACGCGACCTCGCAATGCTGTTTTTTTGAAAAAATCCCCGAATTATCCGAAAGCATATTATACGCGTCCGTCTGTTGCGCGAAATTATTATAAAATTAGAAAGACACATTCTGGTACACATTTGGATATCAAACAATACGCGTTTATGTATCTTGATAACGCACGGTGTGCAATATTTTATCGTAACAACCGGAGAGATTTTGAGAAATGTATGTAGATCGGCAAAAGTGCAACCGCGTTATCACACACCACCGATACTCCCGCTGCGTTAGGTAGATCTGTATAGTCTATCGATCGATACGTGTATATATGTACAAGCGGTTCTCAGGTTTCTTATTTGCGCGGTGCATTGAATGTTGCACGCGTTATACTATATTACACAAATAAATAAATATTGATATTAAAGGAAGTTTTACTTTATCAGCAATAAATACAACAAACGTTTCTTTTGATTGTGAGAACCTTTGATTCCTATTGACACACGGTTGCACTTGTGTGCGAGAAAAACCACGTGGAAGCTGTGCGCTAGCGCGATAAAAAATTCCAGCGTGCTCAGTCTTTCGCACCTACACATGCAAACAGTGAAGAATAAGCACGCGTGTAACAGAGCATCCTAATTGATTCCTAGAAAATCCAATTCGCGCCCTCATGACCGGGCGAGCGGGCGGGCGGGCAGGTCCCTCATCAAACCGGAGATGACGGCGGAAGGAGACCGAGGGATATCGCGGCGATATTTTTTTCACCCTCGTAAATATTCCCTTCAACCGGGCATATTAGCAAGCGGGTACGTTCTTGGCAAGGAGCCGCTGCTACTGACAGGACATTCATATTAGCGAACGACCGCACGCCGTCCACTCTTTCTCTTTCTCCGTCTCCGCGTCTCCTCTCCTCACCTCCCCGTCTCCTCTAACTCGCCGTGGAAATCGTACCAAACCCTCCTAACTCGCGTCCTCGAGAGAATCCAAGTGGGAGCCGCTGATTGGTAATCGTTAATTACTCCGAAGCAACTTCCTCTCGAGGAGAGATCCTGTTCCGGCGGTTTTTGAAATATAGGCACTCCACCAGATGGAGGGTCAACCCGCCGCGATAGAAAGTGAGATCGGAAAAAAATCTTTAATTGCGCGACACCCGTCGAGCCAATGCCGATTTCCGAGATCGAAGCTCTTCTATTTTTACGTTCGGAATTAACTGCCATTTATATACTACTTCAATATTATTTATTTACTCTACATGTAAGTTCTTATAAAAATAAAATTTTTTCTTTGTTGCCTTATCTTTATATCGCGTTATATCTTACGTATTTTCTGTTCTAAGTTTTTTTTTTTATATTTGTGAGATTCTACGACTGAATATTAAGTAAAAAAAAAAAAAGTTCAAGAAATGCTCACAAAAAACCTCGATTTCTTTTTTCGCTTTTAATAAGGTTAAATCGCAATTAAATCGACAATGATCAACCGCGCGGAAATAAGAGGGTGGAAGTGAAGATATACCGGAAAAAAGGTTGAAGAGAAGAAAAGCTTGAAATCGGAGTAGCGAGGCGGTGCACTCAGCCGTTCACCAAAGGAGAGGGCGATACGTTCTCCATTATTACTTTCGCGGATGCCGGCCGCGATAAATCATCGCGGTACATTGCTCGATAGAATTTCCCATAATTCCTGAAATATATTTCTGGAGAGGGCTACCGCGCGCGTATACACACACATGTACACGGCAGTTCCCCGGACGGCTCTCTCTCTCATAAGATCCCGGAGGCAGCGGGATAGGAGGACGAGGAGGCTGCAGGGACATTAAGGGTAACAAATGAGGCCGCGCGCGGTCCTCCCGCAGGACTCTCTTCCGACTGAGGTAGCGGGAATGAAAATAAGTGTACCCCGCTTCTCGCCCAGGCGCCTTTTTTCATCATTTCCTCTTCCCCCCGTTGCGCACACCTCCTTCGGTTCTCCAACGCCCTCCGGGGTTCCAGCAGGTACTTCCCTCCGTTTCCTCCCTCCCTCCTTGCCCGTCGTCGTTCCTCGGGATTTCTGGTTTAAACGACATCCCCGGCTTCAGCCCCGGAAAACGCCTTCCGAGATTTACGCGTTCGTACAACCGTGTCCTCGCCTATGGCGCGCAACTTTTAGCGACCGTTACCGGTGGCATAAGCGCGAGGGGTGGCTCACGATTATCGCCGGTACCAGCCGTTACCAGCCGGCTACAACCAGGCACGGCGCGCCGGGGGCAAATGCGGAAATATTCAGCAGTTACTGGGGATTAAGGAATGCGTTAATTGCGAAATACTAGCCGCCGCCGCCGCGCCTCTTCGTTATACGAAACGGAAATGTAACTTCCTCGCATATTCACATGTTGCGCAACTTCTAGCCGCTTGGCTGACATTTTTCCGCACCTATTTTTGGAGCAGCGTGCTTTATTAAAACTTCTCATTTAGCTTTACGACGGGGCTTCCGCGGCCGTCGGGAATGATGACGCCGTCTCTCGCAAATGAGAAGCGCGGCTGTCTTAGACGGACAAATGAGATGTAAATTAAGAAAATAAAACGCGATTTTTGTAAGATTCTATCCTCTTTTAACACGAGAATACGTTCTTTTATGTCGGACCACTTTTCTGCGAGAATCATAAATTCAGCAAACCGAAAGATACAGCATGGCACATATACGAGTGCGCACGTGATAAAAAAAGAATCGAGTCTCTCGGACATGTGTGTACGTGTACACATATACGCGCGCGCGCGCAATGTGCACAGATGAAGTGACGCGATTGACACTACATCCGAACGACCGAGATGCGCCAATATTGGTACGCGGGCGTCCTGGTGGAAGGACGCCACAGGTTGATGCCGAGGCATCGCTCTTTATCGGTCGGAAGATTTGATGAAACGGACACGACGTGATGCGCTGTAACGGGATTTTTTATCACCCGATGTATCGGTTGTGTATATATGCTCTTTAAGACTTCAATATTTTTTTATTGACACATATTTTTGCGAAAATGAATAAATCTTTATCTGAAAAATTATTGCAGCTATACAATCGCAATTTTTTTTTAAATCAGTATCGATTTCTTGATAGACAAAAGCTCGTACAATTTTTGCATTTCTGCATAAACCAGCGATATTTTATTTGTTCAATTTAATAGCAATTTTTTCAAGTATCGTATTTTTTGTAAATATTGGTTTTATCTCTTTTTTTCTAAGCTCGTTATACTTTGCACGTAAACTTTATCGACTCTTTAACATAAATTATCATAATTAGAATATAAACATAATAAAATAATTAATAATTAAATTTTTTATCCCTCATTTTATTTAAATTTTTTTCTAATAAAAAAAAAGAATTCTTTTACGATACTAAAGATGTGCTTTGAAAATCGCAAGACGGATTTTTGCGAAGGAAGCAAAAGTGGGACAGTTCACGATTAACGGAACTGTAGAAAGGAGTATAAAAATGCCGAGAGAGGCACTTGATGAGACAGTGTCGAGATCCGACGTCAGCAGAAGTGGAAAAAAACTTCGAAATTGGAGCTGTCCTACTTTGATATACCGCCGAAAGCGCGATATGTCGGGATCGACCAAGTATAAGGTGTGCGGCTCAAAGGCAAGAGATAGATGAACGCCAAAGGAGAAACGTAGCTTCGGATAATCAATTGAACACAGACGATAAATCGGTCGAGCGAATTGAAAGGGAACGAGGTGAAAGAGGGAAGGGGGGACGGGGTGCTAGCAAAAATAAACTATCGCCGATTATCCGGTCCCGTCTGTAAACGCCACCCTTTTCGCGCGCGGCATAGGAATTCCGCGCGCACGCTCTCGTTTCCTCTCTCCCGCCCGCACTCGTCCCTCGCCCGCCCGAAACAAATTCGCGGCCATTTTTCTGTTTCGTGCCCCGCATATATTCCCGGTGTTTCTCCTTCCGTAGAGGCGCGCGTTTCGCGCCGCGAAAAAGGCGACGGCAGTCGGTTGGTCAGTCCGCTTTCTGAACGTAGGACCGAGACTTGGTTTCACGGGATGAGGCGAGATGCAACGAGGCCGGAAAGGCGGAGGGAGAGAAAGGTACTGGGGGTGTGAGTTCGTGGACGCGCGGCATGGTCGGTTCCAGGATTCGCCGGCAATTTTTTCTCCTCGAGTTTAGCAAGGGAAATGACCTACGATATATTTCTAAGGGGTTTTTGCTGGTTGGTAAGCGGGTGAGACGCCGTTATCCACCCACCACGGGAGGCGACCACACTGGGCCCCTTTCACCCGCCCGCCACCGGTCACCCCCTTCCTCCGGGGGTTACCGGACAATTTGCATTTCTCAACCATTAATCTAACCTTCGTCCAGCTTTTTTTGCCGGGAGAGACCGACTGCTCCTCCATCTCGCATGTCCCACCTTTCTCATTCTCCTCCTCCTCCTCCTCCTCCTCCTTCTCCGGATGCCGCGACCGCGAGTCACTTTCTAGCCAGCGTGCGTTTCCACGCCGTAAACTCGACAGAATGCCTTCGGTGATTAAGAATCCGTTGCACGCGGCGCAAGGGAACGAAATGCACGTCTCGTCGACGTGTGTCGAAAAAAGGCGACCTCCCTCGTTCGTCGTTAATTCTTTCGTCGCGACGGTCTTGGAATAAAAAGCGCTGCACCGCCAAAATTAACAGACATTCGAATCACTGTATTTTGCATGTGACGTTCTCTCTCTCTCTCTTTCACGGGGGTGGCCGAGAGTTACGCTGCATGAGCGCTATTAAATATATATGGGAGACAAATTGCGAGTAACACAGTGCGCCAGTAATAAAAGATAAACGTAGCGGTCGTCGTTATCACGTAATTGCGGCTCAATCGACTCGTGAGGAACGGAGGGTATGTATTTCTAACTGTGCGGAGAGGGCAAACGAATTTTCCCACCGGTAATTATCCAGCCGTCGAAGGGAAATATTTTGACAATGTTTCAATCTATCGCAAATAACGCGGTGGAATCGTAACATCTCTCGCGGAATTGTAAAGTAGTTCCCCGACTGCGCCGGGCGCGCTTTCCCGCTCTGCAGAGCGGCCGCGCTGCTTTTAAAACATTTCGCCGATGTAACGCAGCGCCGTAACATTTCATCGCGCGAATTATCCATGAAAATATTCAGTCTTTTGCCGTGAACCGTTAAATGGAATCCCAGATTTTAATAGTTGCCGTCGCGGGGCCACCGAGCCGGCTGCGCCGCGAGGGGGTTGGCAAAGGTGGAAGAGAGCGGCAGCGAATACGACGGGCGGAAGGAGGGTGAGCGCGGGCGGAGAGAGGAGGGAGAGCGCGCAACGAAAACGGAAGGATAGAATTTCCTATCTGCGATATGAGACCGCGGGCGGTGAGGACGAGGATGAGGGGGACGGCGATGTGCCGACTGTGCGATGGTAACGTGGCGCGGCGCGATGGCCATGGCGGACGAGAGAATCCGCGGGACGCGGGCTCGGATATCATTTTTCAGCAGTTTTACCTCGCAAGCACGTCCCAGGTATAAATGAGCTTACTATCTCCGAGCAACTCTTCCCCTACCCGAGCAAACGAGCGAGCGAACGACCGGCCGACCGCGCCGACGACCCTTTTTGCACCGATCTATGGTGGGTGCGGCCGTAGCGCGCGTTCGGATGTCCGCGAGAAAGCAAAACGAGGGGGGACACTCGGTGAAATAAAGCTGTAGCCTCCTCGCGGTAGCGCGAGGTGAGAGGCTGGAGATTGAAGATCGTTGGAGATTTCCTCGCGAGATATCTCGCGAGAATATATAAATATGTCACTCGCTTAATCTCGTCGAATTCTCGCCGATGACAATCGGTCAAGTTCAATTTGAGTGTATAACCATATCGCGAGAATGTTGTTTAATCGTGTATCGAGCTGATATACAATGAGGGTTTCTTTTTCTTTACAGATGCACGAGAAGAGAACCATTTAGAACGAAGAGGATACTGATGGAGATGACCAAAGTAAAACGTGGCCGACTCGCGCGCGTTAAAATGGCGAATGAATCTGGCGGACATTTTCGTACTGAAGAGACATTGTAAATTCAGAGTCGGCGTCCGCGGCAAACTCCTCTGGCACGGCACGCATTCATGCACGTACGCACGCGTGCACGTCCGTTCTTTCACGGACAGATGAAAAAGACGGGAAATGAGATGTGCTCGGAGCTTGTAGTCCTCTCCGCAGAAATGACCAGTAATTTGTTAAAAGATTGACGTCTCGGAAATTGGATATTAAACGAATTCTTTTTTCCTCTTGCGATTCGCTTTTTCCCTACCCTCAATTCCAATCGTCCTATAGATCGCTACTTTGTGCTCGCAGTCAGTTATCGGCTCGAAAAAAGGACATCGACCATTAGTGTCATATTTTGCGATCGATTTAGTCTATTTTTTTTTTTTTGTTTTTTTTTTTTGTTTTTTTTATTCGAAGGAACTTCATGATAATTATCACGCGAATCAATTGTTGTCACACTTTTTTAGTCAAGCATTAAAATAAAACTATTTTACACATCTACGTATATTTGTGCGTGTATTGATTACATTGTTGATGTAAAATTTAAATTTGTAATTAGATACACGATATTTTAAGAAATGTTTCAACCTAATGTGCACATAGACGTTTAATTCGCGTGATAGATAAATATAAATAATAAATATATGTTACGCAATTATACGCTAGATATATCTCAATAAATGCAGATCCTAAAGTTTTGTCGTTTCAGATTCGAACGAGTTCGAAACGAGTGACGAATCCTCGGAGTAAACGTCCGTCTTTCCTTTCGGAGAGTTTCGATTTCGCTATCGGCCGTCAAACAGAGTACGATTTATTACTAGTGCACAACTAAAGCGAGCTTGTCGCGTCCGGTAGTGATTAGCGACGCTATTGGTTAATCTGTCGGCGATTATGTCGAATTCATCGGTGCAACGTGCGGAATTCGCTCGACTTCCGATTTAATTATTGCTATTTACCATTTCGAATTCATGACGAAACGTTGCCGCCGATCGAATCGCTGCCGCTCAACTGTATCTACACGAAGATCACGATTGCAATAAAATTACGCAATGGATTCGTTATGTACTCTAAGTTATTTTATAATCCATTAATTAATTTTTTTCTAGCTTTGAAATACATGCTAAAAAAAAATTATTGAACTATCGATTAGTAAATTTTATCTTGCAGAATTAACATTTCTAACAAATTTTGTAATTTTTTATATTCGATACGCGCGCGAAATGCTTGAAATATTACGAACACGTCGGTATTTCGCGAAATTGTCGCAATTAGGATGACGATTTACTAGTTTCTCTCATGTGCAATTGCGAACGAACGGATCGAAGAAAAACGGCGCGATAATTCGAAAAGGTGAACAGGTGATGGAGGTTGGGGGGAGGAAAAAAACAAAGCGGAAGGCCGTGAGGTCCATGTAAAATGCATTGAGCGACTAGAAGAATCCTTCGTACGTCGTGTCCTTTCCCCGTGGGGGACCTTCGTTCTCCAAAATGGCGTGCCGCGCGATACGCCCGACCCTTCTCTCTACGTCGTCGCACATGGGTGGAGGCTAATTTATTCATTCGTTCCTTTTTACCCGGCGGTAACACGTACCGTACTTTCAGGGCACCCTTTGTAAAAAGGGTGGCTGGGCGGACGCTTACGGCGCATAGCAACGTGCTCCGTATTTACGTTGCCCGATTTCCCGCCTTCCCGTTCCCCTCTCACCCCCCTTTCGCGGCCTCCACGCTGGTTACTACTTTTCCATCCCCCTTCAAACTCACCACTCGTTCCCCCCCTTCCGACGTTCCGTCCGGCCATCCCGGTCTCCCGCGTAGAATCCCACCCTTACGCGGTCCCTTTCAACGAGCCCCTTTTTGTAAGGAGACTGATTTTTCAACGCCCTCGCTGACGCAAGGGTGGTTGGTGGGTGGTGTTGGTCGGGATGTCCCTGGGCGGGGGAATGTTTCGCCACGGAGATGAACAGCCTCGGCAACTACTTATTAACCTCTGACGTTACATGGCCTACCTTCGTAGGTGAATATCTGCTAACGGGCGCGCACGTGGTCGTCTAACCGGCCCGGATCACGTTGTATTGGTTCGCCCTCGTGACGAGGCCCGCGCGTCACTGCGTTCGATCAGCGTGTGTCAATACGCGCACGCGTTCTCCGCGATTCCGGACACGTGCGCGGCGTGCGATCGCCTGTCGCCGTCAAGGAATGCCATCACCGCAAATGCCGGTCATTCCGGTTCGCCACTGAATGTCTTAAGATCGTTCACAATGAGATAGCGTTTTACCGCTAATCAAATTGTACAATCGTTTGTTCATTATTTAGGTCAAGGTGCGCTGATAGATAGAGAATATCGGGATCACAGTTACATACTCATAGATACAATATAAAATAAATAAATTTGAAATGTCGTTAATCTCAAAGTTCGTACAATTAGAGAAAAAAAAGAAGAATAGAAGAAAAAAAAGGTAGATAATATTTTTAATTGAGTAACACATATATAACTTTTTTTGAACGAGTGACTTTTGTGAATGAATAAAATCATATGTCGATATGAAATATACACGTATGCAAGAAGGGAAGGAAATATCGAATTTAACCTAAGTTCTCTGTGTCGATATCAGTAAAAGCTGTGCACATATAAACCGTAATAACATACAATAAACTTTATTCTGAGAGGAAACGTAAAAAAATAGATAACTGAAATTCTATCAGAATAACATATATCAACGTGATGCGCTTGTAACGCGATATAAATGCGACTCTTCGCTGTGCAGTCGGGATGTACTATTGTGTGTACAATGTCTCCCTCCTCCCCCTTTCGCCCCGTATAAATCGCGTCGGTCGCATTTCGAGAATTGCTAAACGCGCGACACAAGTTGCCCCCGACGAAGAAAAGGACGAAGGGTCTGTCTGCGTTACCAGCTGCACGATCACCTTCGCGTCTGCCCCTCCCTCCCCCCTCGTGTCAAACAGCCTCCGGTCATTCTCCACCTCCGTCTTTCTCCGGTCGCTGCATTTTCTCTCCCTTTCGCGGAAGTAATAGAGTCGTCGATTGCAGCACTGCAAAAGGAAAAGCATACGAAGATAGAGATGAGGGGGAGGAGGGGTCGCTTGGTGTGTGCTCGTCGTCTCTCCACGTCGAGAAAAATTCCCACCACCGGAAATCGACTCTCGCGTCTCCCGCCAACGGTGAGACGGAGAACCCCTCGACGCTTATCGCCGTGCTCGAGAATCTCCCCCTCTTTATTGCTCTCGTCCTTGCCGTCCCTTTTCGCAGCGAGCCCTTCCACACCGTCGTTCTTCGGGCACGAAGAGCAGGAGGAAGCGAAGAGCGGTCGGCCGGAACGAGGACGGAAAAGGGACGAGCGCGAACGAAGCCAAACGAGCACGATGGAAGGGTACGCAGAGTGAGCGAAAGGAGGGACACCGAGAGAGGGTGGTAAAATGGTAGAGGAGAGAAAGCGCGCGGCAGGAAAGAGGACGAACGAGGGCGGCAGAAGAGGGAAAGAGGAACAACAGTTCCGGCATCGACCGTGTAGAGGGAGCCATCGTCTGAAAAAAATTGGCGGGGAATGATGGCGCCGTCGCCGTCGACGAGTGGAGCGGATACCCCCGTGGGAAGGTGGCGGTGGAGGCGGCGGCGGGGATGCTTGGCATCCTCCCCGTTCTTTCCTCTCACACACGTACGATACCGGCGAGCGTTACACCGGCATAACCCGGGTCCTCGGGATGCCCAGCTGGGTTTCACGCACACGTGCCGAGGACACCGCGCTCGCGCGGCCGGGGCGGTGCTTTTGCGCAAAGTTTTCAACGAATAAGGCGCCGAGACGCCGACGCGTTGCCACGCCTACGCCACCTTTCCAGGCACGCAACGGTCGGAATTTTCCCTCTTTCTCGCGTAATCAATGAGAGACGCAGGCCTGGGCCACCGTCGGTCGGCGGTGGCGGCGGTGGTGGCGGCGTCGTCGTCGTCGTCGTCGTCAACGAGTTCTGCCGCCGCCACCACCACCGCCGCCACCGCCGCCGCCAACACCATCACCGTCGCGCGTAGGTATTATACTGGGTTACGTACCCGGAGATACACCAACCTAGAAAACCGTACGAACCTGTACGTCGGACATCAGTCTCCCCCTTGCTAACTCTGTCCTGTACTTAGACGCAATTTCATCCCTGTTCGTATCAGCATACAGATGCGTAATTCTAATAACGTCTAATGTACTAATGCTGAGATCAGTTAAATTATTATGAAGAAAACCTACGAGAAAATTGATTCTAATATTCTGATATTGACATGTTTATTTATTTTTTCATCTCGAAACGATCTCTTGTTAGAGATCGTAACCAAGTCGAGAATTTAGTTGAAAGTACACATTTATAGCGAAGAGACCAAGATACATACATGAGATACTTCTTTTACATATACAAATGGAAGCTTTACATATACTACGATGAGCAAAGTGCCGGACTGTGCGAACGCATACGAAAGTGCCGATGGATGACCAAGCGGCTTACTCGACACGAATGCGCGCGTGACATGGGTGAAAGGGAGAAGGGTGAACGGAGCGGCAACGGAGAAAGCAGGAGAACGGGAAATTCGTATTCGAGGGGACTTTGAAGATAGAACGAGCGCGCAGGATCTACTTCCCCCCTGGGACGTCAGAATATCAAAGTTTGGTTCGCGTAAGCCACAGAAACATGCGGGCTGATTCTCATGGACCATCGTTCCGGTGTCATCAAAGATTAAATCGATCCTACCGCGATCCTGTCGTAATATTTTTATCACGATAATTCAATTGCCGTTAATAGGATTCGAGCAGGTGTCTTTACTTGACAACTGTCAAATTTAGTTTTTAAAAGCGGTATCGTTTATGGTTTATGGTATAACATGTATCAAACTAAATGTACAGGTATCTCGAAACAAACACCGTAAAATTTATGTACAAAAATAATGTAATATTAAAACATGCAAACAAAAATAAAATTACTAATAAAATTAATTTATTCAAAATATTCACCTGCATAAGTAATTATTATAATAAAATTTAATAAAATATATAGTGCTCATTGCAAATATATATTGCCCGAAACTAATTTTGTACAGGAGCTAAAATACAGGAAAATCAAATATGATTAATTTCATTACGATTATTAGTCAAATTTTGTTCACATGTTACCGAAAATTATTAAGTATTCTAAAACTTGAAATCTACTGCTCTTTTAAACCTAATATACGAATTTTCATTGTTTAAAAAAAATCTTAGACAATGTAATTCTAAAACAGTCTCAATTATAAAATAAAAAAACTGTATCTAATTAACAATCTATAAAACTCTGTTCTATAAAACTGAGACAGTCTGAAATCTCGACATATATTGAGAAATATTTGCGCGATTGATGGCCATGTGTGATTCGGCCACGAATAAACGTAGATAAATAAAATGCTACGGTTAAAAAGGAAATTTACTGAACGTACGACGTTTGCAGTATTTAAAACTGCATGGCATTTAATACCAACGCCAATTAAAAGTCCGATATTCGTCGTATACACGCTCATTCTGTTTACAGAACTCTTGAATTCGCCTACTTCAAATGTAGAGACTATTTTCCTTACAGCTCTACGTTGCGATAAAAAAAAAATTGATCATCAGTAAAATTTTATATATTACTTCAAAACGCTATCGCGATGGCACCAGTGCACAGTCACGCAACTATAAATTTGACAATGAGAAAAAGAGATGATAGACACACGACCATATACATATATGTAAATTCTTTTACGTACATAAAAATATTTTCTACTTTTTTAAATGCGCCATCAAAATGAAATTATAGAATCTAATTTTATCTCTCTTCTGGTAAAGTAAGTAAAGTATTAATAATTGTGAAAGAGAACATATACACAGATAAAAAGCGAATCCATGACATTTTCAAAATTGTGTTTAATTTTTTTCGCGGTATATTTTATATCATTTTTATGTGTTCTATATTATTCATTAGTACATGAGATTCTAATTCAAGCACTTTTCGTAGCATGTAAATGACGTCGCATGACGTAAATCTCAGCCGTGCCGTTACGATTACACACAAATTTTTAGTAGTTGCGCATCGACCGAGAGATTTTTATATTTTTGCGTAGCTGTGCGCCGCATTTCTGGGTGCGCGCGATTCCGGAGGTTCCACACAATCCTAAATAGGCGGATCCGCGCATATTTGTCACGCGTACAAAGGAGTTCTAGGCATATCCCGCGAAACTCCGCCGCCAATCAATATTTTCGTAGGATTCAACGGGTGTCCTGTTTGTACGACGTCAGTTTACTGACGCGCTCGCTTCAGGATGTATGAGTTTGCCGAATTAGCGTGCTGTTTAATCAGGCGCGAGGATTGTGTCCTTCCAATGCTCGCATCGCGCTGCGGAAATATCGGGAACCAATGACGCTCGGCCCGGGTTTCCACATCCGCGCGTCGCGAGACGCGTGATTTTTCGATGATTCCCGGCGGAGTCCATTCTGCTCTCGTCCCTCCCTCGTGCACCGCGTTACGGCCCTCAGGCTAAATAAAAAATACAAAAAATAGCGGCGCTTCGCGGGATGACCGATCTGGGAAGTGCAGTTCGGTGTCGAGCGCGTCGACATCGAGGAAATTGACCGGCGTTTGCTACACGCAGCCGTGCGCTCGAAATGCTGAAAAAAAAAAGTTTCGAGCCCGCGACAAATGCGAACAGCCGAACACGCACGAAAGTAAAACGATCCTTATAAATGGGTCGATTTAAACAATCGCAGTGTAAGTTATGTCTATCATAAAAATCTTGTACTACTAGATACGTATTTTTTTTTACTTTGAAGTATGTTTGAAAAATAAATAAATTAGAGATATTAAAATTGATAAGTGAAAGATAATCAAATGCACATCATCATAAAAGTAACGAAGAAGCGACATAAGCGATACAAATATTTTGTAAGTAGATCCGTTTCATTGTAAAACGGATAATAAATTTCTATTTATTTTTACAAAGAATATCTAACTCCTGTGCATTAAATAAAAATGATGAAAGAGAAGAAAACCATTTTTTTCTAACTGTTATAAATTTTATTTGCCACTCGCACATGGATCGCGACAAACGCGCGAGGAATTGTCACACGGAGGAATCGACCGCAAAATGCTGCACGAGCGACGTTCGCAAATCGATATAATTTACTCTCGTGAATATAGAGAGCAGCGATTGTCCGCGGGACAGAGAAACGTAACGCCGAACAAACTGACGCAAACGACAACATTTCCCCAGCGAGCAATAAGCCGGATGAAGCAAACACACCTATTTCCTCCGACCGATGCACTTCCTTCCGCTATTTCAAACTTTCGTACTCTCTTACGGATTATTTTCTCTCTTTTTCGTTTTTTTCCAAATCGACGGTAATGCTATCGTCGTCGCGACCGATTTTCATAATCGCACGGCATCAGTCGGACGGATTTTCGCGACGATGACGACTCGACGATGCGGCCGACCGCGTGGTTTCCGACGAATCTGCGAAAAAACCGCACGTCGGCCGTGAATTCGAAACGGGTCGAAGATTTTCGGGCGATTAATCGACGTGCGGTTTCTACCGAAACGAGAACGATAACAGATTGGCCGTTATAGGAAAAAAGAGGAAAGCGAGTCTCGGTGTTTTGACCGTTCTTGTTTCCCCCGACACCCGATATTTTTGCGGCGTTGCGCAAGAGCCACGTGAGAAATTAATCGCGGCCAGCAAAGGTCACGGCAATTGAACGTATAAATTTCCGATAAATTGGCGTTCGTGATAAATCAAGTTTTCCGATGTGACCGCGACGAGTAGCCAAATTTCATCCCTTACCTTACCGACTTGCTACGGCACGGCAGAAAGCTCTCTTACCGGCGTTTGTAAGGGGATGCAACAAATTCGGAGTGGTCGCGAAAGTGTCGCTGCTGTCGGTGAAAGATATATAAAAAAAAAATTTTTTTAACTTTTTAATTATTCTTATTTTTTAACTTTATTTTTCACATGTAAAAACAAACAATTTCGCGATCTCAAAACTTGAAATTTTATACATATACATAAAAATACATTTATTATAGTATATTTACACTGTTCCCCGAAACGATAATAATTGTACTTATGTCTATATAATTTCTTTTGATTATACTATTCTGAATTTTAAGATTAAGATATGAAAGTAATATGACATCAACAAATTCTCTATTGGTATATAATTTTACAAAAATTTCATATACTTTTCTTAAATGAAAATGAAATAAGAAATATACATTTCTTTAAATAAGTTGGATAATCGCATAGAAATGCTGTAATATGCGCAACTGCGCACACGGGGATTTAAAGCATCTGATTATGATAATTGACGAAAAGTATGGATCAACGAAGATCCGTAAGAGCCGCAGAATCGAAAAAAATTTTTTGCGCAATGTTTTTACCGTTGATTAAGTTCGTATGCAAAAAGTCTCAAAAGTGCGCTAATGCAACTTTACGGCAACACAATCTCGGGTGCCGCCACCGCTTACACGCGAACCGCATCTATCCAACGCGCGCTACCCGATGCGTATTATATCCCGCGGCAAAACGGATAACGCGCAAATATATTCGAAAAGCCGAGCCGATACAAAAAAGAAGTAGAAAGAAACGGGGAGAAGTTCCTCCACTGACCCAGTACACGCGTGGCGCGTGCGCGTGCTGTTCGTCGCAGCGTATTTACACGTCGCGGTGACAAGCGCCGACGATACATCCGCCCATTTTGTTTTTTTTTTTTTTTTTTTTTTTTTTTTTTTTTTTTTTTTAGCCGGGGGGACGAGAGCGCGAGAAGGACAAGCAGTGTGCACACACGCGTGCGCTCACATGATGTACGTTTCGCATACTAGACACCGAACGATACATAAACGTCAAACGAGAGAGCGTTGGTCAGAGAAAGAAAACGCCGATAGGCGAAAAAGATGACAAGGAAAACGAGAGAACAGGATGAAAAGAGGAAAATGGAAAACAGTTTCGACACAGGTAGAGACAGGGACGAAATATTGGCAAGGCTGGAGAGCGCGAGCGAGAAGAACGCGAAGATGCATGTCACGAGAGGTGAGCGGGGTGGTGATTCGACGAGGACCGAGCGAGCCGTGAGAGGGTGGTTAACCGTGGTACGGCAAAAAAAGAGGTTCCGAAAGAGGAACAACGATGCGAGAAGAGTGGAGGACGCAACGATACGGACGAGAGGAGAGGCAAGGGGAGAGACGAGCGCGAGAGAAGATCGAAAGAGTGCGAGATAGAGTGGATACGAGTGTGATGAAGCGAGAGGAAACGAGGGTGAAAAAGAGAGAAGGCGCGCGCGAAAGAGAAGCAAAATGAGATATCGGGAGGGAGCGAGAGAAAGAGAGCGCGAGGGTGAAAACGGGTGGACGAGAGAGAAGGCGCGCGGCGCCGCGCCCAGCCGCGCGAGCGAGATGGTCGCATATGTGTTCTGAAACAAACGTTCGATCAGAGTGCCGATTGTTGCCAATCATACGTTGCCGCGGCGTACCCCTCTGTGCCCGTGGCTGGTCCGCGGATTCAGTTCCGCGTTTTTACGCGGCGCGGCAACCAGGGTTCGTCTGCCGCGCTCGCGGCTTCCCGCGAAAACCGCGCGCTAAATGTTATCGCGAAACCGTGGTTGACGACCGTGTGCGCGTCTCCAACTTAATCCTCTTGACCTCTTGGACAGTTGAGTCTTCCCAGAATCGGGGTTAAGTGACCGCGGTAAGGGCGCGTTGAAAGGCCAACACGCGAGGCCTTTTTGATGAGCGGTAGTTCACGTGTCGATATGGAATGGGCGGTGTGCGTGCGTGGATGCGTGCGTGCGTGCGTGCGTGTGCGTGCTTTCTGCGGAAAATGTCGGCGCTGGCGGTGGCATTCGATGATTGATGACGACGGCGGCGAACTACGGTGGCTTACGGTCACGAGCGTGTGCGTATGTGTGTGCGTGTGGGTGCGCGTGTGCGCAAACGAGTGTGCATACTTCTCATCGGCGCTGAGTCGCGCTCTTGTGTGTGCGTGCGCGCGTAATCCTGCACGTACGCGAGCGCTCTCGTGCGCGCGCGAGGGTGTGTGAGTGCGCGCGCGAGAGGGCACGATGATTTCGGAAAACACGGCGGCTCGTACCGACCAATAGCAGCTCGTCTACTCGCCGGCCGGGCGACGACGATACGCGATGACGAAGAGAGAGGGAGCGAGACGGGAAGAAGGGAGAGAATGACCGGGAGGGATGACGGAAGTGGAGGAGAACGGACGGGGCTCGAGCAATAATGAATGTTTGTTGCCGCTGGCTAAGCCTTAATTTTCGCTACTTCAACTCGCGGACGGTTCTTCGCGCGTCGCCTTCCTTACCCTTCGTTCTTGTTCACGCGCGGAACTTCGCTCGATTTCCTCGAGCTTAAACGTGAGGAAACGCGAAGACCGGATCCTGAATAAAGAAAAGAAACCGGTAATAGCTCCGGTGAGTTTAAATTTCGATGCTACCGGTTGAAGCAAACCGGAAATGATATGTAATGATGATCATTTCTCGCGGATGGCATTACAACGAAAAGAAGTTACCTACATTGTTTTTTTGTTTGTTTGCTTGTCTTGCTCTCTAGCAAGAAGTAAAAAAAAAATATAGCGCGAAAGATTAAAACGCTTTTTTTTTGTTTCTTGCATCTTTGATTAACGTGAGAGAGTAAGTTTTACATATATTCCGTAGAAACCAGTGTACAAATGCGTGATCTTGACAAAGCTTAGAGTGCAAGACATTCGTCGAATATAACTGATTTTGTTGCCTGAGAATCTTTATCAGATTCCAGTAATTCTCTTGTAACATTCGTAAAATATTTATCACTGTCTACCTTATTCTTGCAATCAAGAGAGAGAGAAAAAAAATATATATATACATACTTAGTAAAATAATTTCTCTGCACCCGCTTTCTTAAACTTCTAAAGAAACATCGAACTTACATTTCAAGAATTATATATTAAAATACATATCTAATAGATTTGTTATTGTATCACGAGATGTGCGCTGATCTTAGCGTCTGTATAAGATCGTTGCCCTTTTACTGCAAGAAATCTAGGCGAAAGGTTAACAGAAAGTAAAAAAGCGTGAAGAAACGCGCATCTCTCTTTATCTTGCGTGGAAAATTAAAAGTATTAAGGTCGCTAAACGCGCGGAAAACGGCGCACGCGCGTAAGAAAAGCGACTCCAACTTTCTCGAGGGCGCGAAAAAAGGTGCGCGGAATTAGCGAGACTTTCTCCGCTTCTTTCGGGCGATTTTTAAAACACGGAAACGGAGAGAGGGATGGTACAGCAGGGTGCAAGTTAAACATTGCGCAACCCGATAGTACTCTAAGAGCGCGAGAGCGCGAGCGAAATGTTTCATAGAACAAGAGAAAGCGAGGGTTGGACAGGGATGTAAAAGCAGCCGAAAAGGAGGGAGAAAATGTGAGCAAGAAAGAGAAGGGGTGCAAGCGGAAAAGAGAGAGTAGAATGGATGGTGGGGACGAGTGCTTTTCACGACGTCGGTACGGGCTCGTAGGCGATAGTGCGGAGGGCAGCTCCGGGCGCGCACGCGCTTTTTCGAAAAATCAATAAAACGAAAAGCTTACCTAATGCTATGTTACTACAGGGGGGTAGACTCCGCCTTCATCTACTAACTATAGATACGACCTGATCGCCGCCTAGATACTTTCGCGACCCGACCAGATGACCATCTGCAGATGAACACGGTGGCGGCGGCGGCGGCGGCGGCGGCGCCGCGCGCGAGCGCGCGCACACAGGGTGCATCATTTCCATACTTAACTGGTACACGGGCGACAAAGTTTATTTTTATTTTGCGCCGATCAAGGAAAAAAATGTTTCTCCCCTCCCGTGTCTCTCGCGTGTATCGCGCGTCGCGTGGGAATTTCCCGCGTGTTCATTCATGGATTCTGTTTAGGGTGATTATTTAATAATTCCTGTCACACAAAGAGAATTTTTTTCTATAGATATTACGATTTTTGTTTTCATAAATATTTGTGGATTAGTGTTCAAATTTGTTGTTCACAAATAGTTATTATTTCAGGACACATAGAATTTGTTAGTTTTGCAACAACCGAGTTTGTTTATAATATTAATATAATAAAATATATTGTTGGTATTATTACTATATATATATAAAGAGTGATTTTCAGTCTGTAAAAATATGTAAAGCATACATGTTTCCAGAAGAATATACGATTAGAATGTACAATTTTATTCTTCGTAAATTTTTGGTATAGCCTTTTAATTCCGCGTTTTCACATTTTAACATATGAGTCATGTTGCATAAATTATTCAAGGCTCTTCGCGATTAATGCGCGCGCGCGATGAGGTTAACATTTGCCGATATTAAATGATATATCTTGGTATCGTCATAATTCCCTTAGGACATTGGAATCTCATATGTGCACATTAACGAGATATTTCGTGCACAGTGCACACTGTGTGTGTATGCGTATGTGTGTGCGCGCATGTAGGCGCTCTCACAAAAGGTATATAAATCCCACAAGATAATAGGTAGTGACCAGCTTCGCAAGCAGGTGCAAATAATCGATTTGAGCGATCACCTTAGCAACTTGAAAAGATTTACATCTTTCTCTTTATGCTTTTTGAAAAAATTAAACGTTATAATTACATTTGAAAAGTTTACAACAAACTTTGAGAAGTTAATATAAGGAATATAAGTAGTAAAATTATAATATGTGCAGTACGGATGAAATAAGCAGATGGGAACGAGAAAAAATGTTTAGAAAATCTCCAACTAATTTATATAAACCGTAAAACAAGACTAAAACTAAAATTTACACCGCGAAGCGATCATCGTGTGGGCGAGTAAATAAGCTTCGCGGTATTCAAGAAGCGGAAATAAAACAGCAAGAAAAGCTAGTACAGGCCTCCCCGCGATATCCTGCAAGCTTCTGTAAAATAGAGGCTTGCGAATGCGGCGAGCCATGATTAGATTGTGGCTTGTGCTCCAGGCGTCCGACTAGGTTCAGCACGTTAGCGAATTCGGTCCGTTGAGTGTTGACAAGTCCGCATCCTCCTCTCCCGGTGCCTTTAGCGCCGACCGTGTAACTCTAACGAGCTTAGGGCACGCCGGCTCTCTGCTCGAGTGCATTATCTGAAACCGCGAGGTGTTCTTGGCTAGAGTGGGGCGGTGGATGCGTTTCTACACAAATAGCAAATCCGTTACGTTGTCAACAATCAGGTATCGCACGACGATAAATCGATTCGCCGAAAAAATCCCGCTGAAGACTTTTCTACGGAGAATATATGTTCTCGCCCTGCATGCATAACAAAAGCTTCTTCTTCCGTTCAAACAATGTCTTGCAAATTCACTTACGATTTTTTTTTACATAATATTAAAAGTATTTTAACGCCAATAATACATCACGGTTTTTATATGCATAAAAACATCTTTGTTTAAGAAAAAATAAATTACTGCATTTGTGCAGGTTTATTTCTCATGTCGTCTGACTATGTCTGGCTCTTATCTACTTCGTTACTATCTACGCGTCATTCCCTATGCGAACGTAGAGTCTACAGATAGTGTAATAGCAGCTCCCTTGTATCTCTCTTTTCTCTTCTTTTTATCTGTGAATGAATATTTCTACTTTGTGCCGACAGCGGTGAAATTATACAAACCGGATTCCTCCCGTGGCTCTGGAACATCGAGCCGCAGTAATGTCGTTACTTTTTACTGTCTTCGTCGCCAATAAACATAACCGTTTTCGTAACTGCGAGCTCGGAATAGTCGTCTCCGCGAGAACAAATCGAAAATTATGTATGACAGACGCCGAGCACACAAATAGCCAGAAAGAAGCTCAGCTCTGATAGAATTGTTTTTTTTTTCTAATGGTTATAAAACCGCAGTATATATCGGTTCGTCGATTTCGATATATTTAAAGAATTAACATAATCGTATATGTGTAATTATGCGTGCGAGTATGGCCGGACGAGCCTAAGCCTGAGCTAAGTATCGCGGCAGAAAAGCCCGAAAACCCGGTCATTAATTGTCTTAGACGTTTAGCGGTGTAAACACTGGAGGTCGCGAAAGGGAAAGCCTCTGGGTAACGGCTTCGGCAAAAGTATGAGTGCCGTTAGCAGAAGTTTTTCCGCGTTGCGACGTCGTATTTTGCTAGCAGTTTTCACAATTTTGCGAGGACTGTACCGCGGGGGTAACCCTTCAAGTATAAACCACCCCCTACAGTAACCATGGCAACACGGACGTGGTATTCCTACCCGGCAACTCGCCCCGTCCTACCTTCCTCCTCTTCCTACGTCCTTCTACCCTCCACCCCCTACTCCGTCCCCGCGCTCCTCGCCCTCCAACACCAACACCCGAGCCTCCACCCTAAAAACAAGAGTGTAGTTGCCGGATCACGTGGTTCTGCCGCTCTCAAAGGGTGGGAGGTCGAAGGGAAGTGAGGATAGAGCCAGAATAGGATAGAAGGGGTAGTTCCTAATTGCACAGGGTGGGTGAGACACTAGAGGGGCTCCAGAATTGATGCTGGAATTTTGAGGTTAGGTTAACTCGCTCTCGCTCCCTCTCGTTTCCTTTTCCTCTTTCAACTCTACCCTCTTTCCTCTCTCTTCCTCTCTTCCAACGTTTACTCACTCTCCATCGTTCACTTGTCTTCCTCCTCTCTTCTTCGCTGCTGCGTGCACCTATCTCTTGCCGGTCACTCTCCCTCGAGTGAGTCCGGAGAAGCTAGTAGAGGGTTGGTCCCCTAGACTGAAAAATGCTGCGGTGTACCGGGGCCGGGCATGGAGGTCCTTTTCGAAATCCTCCGAAACTGTAATGAGAAATTCGTCCGTCGATTTTCAGCCAACCGAGCTTCCGGCCCACTGAGAATTGCCGAAACGAACTACGGCGATCCGATCATAATTCCATTTGCCACGTACCGTACTTTAACTTAAAAGCTTTTCTTCGTTTTTTTCCCGTGACTTAAATGAGACCGGCGGATATTAGACTAGCTTAATACATAGATTATTTCTTTTCGCTAGCCACAACATAAGGCGTTCAACAAAGAGAACTTACATGTTATCAAATGCAAAGCTTTTTAGAAATAATA
>QVOA01020018.1:0-40466 GCA_014825685.1 Pseudomyrmex cubaensis
AAAAAAAAAAAAAAAAAAAAAACAAAAATGTAAAATCCTTGGTAATAACAGATCTAGAAACTTTTAATCAGGAAATGTCAAAGTGTGCAATTTCAATGTACTTAAAACTGACATATTTCTCAAGTTTTATAAAAAAAATACGAATCAAATATCGGCGCCGTTCTATCGACATTAATAACGAAAGAATTATTACTACGATAGCCAGACAAATAACTTGAGCAAAACAAATGTGTAATTTGATGTGTGATTATTTTCTTTAATAGAAACTGTAATTTTCTTTATAAATGCAAAATCTTTTTATATTCTAAAGTTATTTATATTAAAATATTCTTTAATATATATTGTAATTTCTTTAATGAATCAAATTAAAATTCAAAATCAAAGGTTAGTCAAAGGTCTAGGTTAGTTATTAGATATTTTTTTGGAATAGATCTCGATTAAAATATTTCACTTTTCATTGTTGTTTTATTATGATAACAAAGAAAAGACAGAAAAAGTTTGATCGGAATCAATTCCAAAAAATTATCTAATAGCTTTCTAGATTAAAACAAAGATAGAACGATAATAAAATATTGATAACTCATTTCATATCAAGCAGCTACTTTTTACAGAGAAAATATTGACATAAAATATATATATATCTTTTTGTCGTGTATATATATTTTGTGTGGTTTACAAAACTGCCGTAAAGAATTACAAAACTCGCAAAGAGACATGAAGGAAATAAAGTAAGTGTGTGATTCCAGTCTTGCGCCGTACATCATAAAAAGAATTTTATTTAATTCCACTGTACAGATGCTTTTCTGTAAGATGGCTGCTTCTCTTTTATGTTCCCATCTTTGCTCGTCTTTGCTCACAACTTTAATGGCATTGCAGCTGACCTGAAATCAAATTGAATATTTTTCTACGTCAATAAATCTTTTGATGTTTTTGGTCGGTCGCTTTTCGCAATTTTGTTCGATTTTCTTTTAGTAATCTGAAAACATACATTTGAATCATCGATAATGTTTTTATAGAAAGAGATGTTGATCTTTCATTTTCTCCGTATTAACATATATAAATCTCTCCTTTCAGAATGTATTCTCTCCAATTTTTTTCCAAATTTACATTTTTGCATTTGTGATGTATCGAAGTGAGACAAAATTTTTTTCTAGAAAATATCATTTTTATTCTCATTTAGAGAAAATATTTTAATGCATGTATGATACATTTTTTCGATAAGTCTAAAATCATGAACTCTCTTAACAAAACAAAGATATTTTTAAAAATAAAAAAAAATAAAAAATATTACAAGATATTTGTAAATATCATACAAATCAAATCACATACAAATAAATTATCTAAATGTTTTTAACAAGATAAAGAAACTATGAAAAATATAAAAAAATATAAATATCAAAGAATCACAGAAGAATCTCGATTATACTCTCTCTGGTTAATAACATGCAGATTTCCCAAACAGACTTAAGGAGGATCTATAGTAAAGAAGGAATTACTGTCGTATAAATCAGAGTAGGATTGTGTGTTCGCAGGTAAGAGAAACGATATAAAATAAGAAGTAAAAGAGCAAAGAATGTAGTAGAATAAAAAAACACGTCTTACGACTTGGTTTCGTAATATCAGGAACTTTTTCGATTCTTTATTCTCGGCGATGTTGGGAATAAACACATTTTTTTATTAAAGTTATCGTAATTAAGAATGCTTGTTTTCGTATAAAATGTACTTGTTTTATTCATCTTGTTATCAATAATCTCTTATTAATTTATTACAAGTTTACTTAGAATTGCATATAATATACGATGTTTTCAATTTTCATTACATGTTTCCCAGGGCGGTGTCTTTTGTTATAGTTTTAATATTTTAGTTGACACACCCGTTGGTGATATATCTTAATTTTAATGAAATATACGCGGCTCATAAAATGCGGTTATCCGCTCTCTAAATTTAAGCAGTCGCGTTATAGGTGAAACATGAACAGTTGCGTTAAATATAATGAATATATGAAAGAGCAGTGCGATAAATATCTTCTTGTTTTATGTTTTTTTAAATACTATTATTTTCCCTCTCTTTTTCTCTCGTGCTCTGTTATATAATAGTTCTTTTACAATCGTCTTGAATTGTGTTTTAATTATTGTAACATCAGTCGTAGCAATACATTTTTTGAATGAAATCGTGTTAAATATACAAATATAAACTAAATGGTAATTAGACTATATAGTTAATTTAATTAATTATAGTTATTATAAACTGACTGTTAAATATCATAATTTTATCAGAAAATCACAAAAGAAGACGAAGATAAATTATATTTAATCGTAATCAATTAATTTAGCGCAATAAAGGTTTTCAGCGGTTTAAGCGCGAGCTGTTTGGATAAATATTTCCGAGGTTTGCATGGAATTCTATTAACATTTGCTACGATAGTAAGAATTCTGTTGCTTTTATAATGCAATCTGAAATACTTTATAGCACGTTCGGGAATTCGAATGCGAGATGTCAGTATCTCGAGAAGAGAGTTGTTTACGATTGTGCGGGAGCCAACACACTGGGTTAAAGCGAATATAGCGCGGTATCGATATAGCGTAGACGTTACACGAGCGACGTCTGCGAACGACATCGATTATCTGTACGACACAAGGAAAATTGGACAAATAACGTTTCTCGCATTCAGGCGGATCATGGCCGATAAAGCTCAGCAATTTCTTCATGTAGGTAGAAGAAATCGTCACGCGCCCGGGAAAAGTGGAAAAGCGAGTAGCGAGGGAAAAACAGATACGAAACGAAGCTCGTTTCCTTTATCTCCTCGCAGACGATTCCTGGCAGCACCTTCTTTTCTTGTGTGTAGGAAAGGAGGTGTTGTTTATAGGAATCCCTGATACTGTCTGCAATGTGTATGCGTGTGCACATTTCTGCAGGCTAGATGAAGTTACTTGTGTTCCGGAGTCTCAAGTCTTATTGTTAGATCCTTGAAAATTGCCAGAACCATACTCGACTACTTATGTAGTGTGAATTTCTGGATACTAGATCCTCAGAGATTAGTTTTTGGGAATGTTGTTGTCGACGAGCGGTTGCGTAAACGAGAATAAAGAAAAAGATAATTTCGAAAATGCTAATTTAGATACTGAGGGAAGATAGCGCTCAAGTTTTACTTGGAGAATTATCAAACTGTTGAATACAAACTTCAGAGAAAATGAGAAAATGAAGTCGCACATGAAGAGTAGTAACATAGATCCTTAAGAAGACATTTATGTGATTGCATTAAATCTTTGTTGATTTACATTTTCTGACTTTTAGAAAGGAATATTCTGATATTTTTTTATAATAATTAAATTAATTTTACTATTACATTACTCTCAAGATTACTAATAAATAATGAGATATTGATTAATTACTAAATAACTGCATCTAACTGTCTACATACGATTAATTTTTAATTAACGTGTAATTAATTTGTTGCAATGATGTTAATGTCTATTAATATGACGTAATGATTATACGCGCTTATGAACACTAGCGAGATAGAAAGTTTGCTGAAACGCATATAATTAAAAATCAATTAAATATGCTAATTAAATCATAATTAGAATAGAGATCCTTTAATTAAATTTCGAAGAGAAATAAATTCGCCTATTTAATGGTTTCTCCGTCGTTTTGTCCTAGGATTCCACACCTATACGTTGAACGAGAGCATGCACACGGAAAGGGAGGAGGACGAAATCCTGACAGTGAAATACGAGGATGGCAGATGGTCGAAACCGTATTACGATTGCGGGGGTGGCAATATCTGGATGCTGACCTACACCGTACCCTTCTTCGGATACGACAATGATACCTACTTTTTCAAGTGAGTACGAATTTCTTTTTGTCATCAGACTAATTTACTCTTTCGTTGATAATAACGTGAATAATTCATGTGGAGATCGCGCACGTAACAGAAAATAACGTTAAGACCTACAGATCTTTATAAACCTATTGTTGTTTATCAGACAAATGTGTTGTACACAGATATTCAATATTTTGTTGTTTAGCTGAATGCATTGTACAGGTGATGTATTTTATATTTTTTGTTTATCTGAATATATGTATACATGTATACCTAGATGGGATAAATAATTTTAAAGTTTAATAATAGAGGATTTATTCTCGTACGTGCAATGGAAAAGCTCCAATGGTCGAGCTTTTCTACAAACTGTTCGAATATATAAATGGGAATCTGGTCTCGCGTGATATGAATATAGAGTATACAAAGAATAATCTTAAATTTCTATCATTGAAACACAGTATTGACAGTGCTGAAATATTAAAATCCATCAATCATTGATTTCTTTGTGCAAAAGAACTGAAAATGCACGAATTTCTGAGTAATGTAAGAACTAGTTAGATTATGAATATTCACATTATTATTCGCGGATTAAAAACAGATCTCGTTTGAGGAATCATACAATCCCTTTTCGTTTCGCGATCGTACTACATAAAGAAGATGTCTAAATTGAAAACTCTCCCAATTATTTTTTCTTTAAATAAAAATTAATCCAAAAACATAAAAATTTCAAAATTCAAATAAAGAAAACATCAAGCGAGAGAGGAAACCGATAAAATACACATATATTACGTATAAAACATATATATATTATAAAAACATGTATTTAATAAATCATAATATTGCACAAAAATATAACACCAACGTATTTTATTAGAGACATATTTTGACTTTCACATTAAATGACTATAACAAGCATAGGATTTATTAAAAGTCTTTTCTTTTGCAACCCTTAAATTACATACTTATTAAATTACAGGGAAGAAAGTAATTAGCCGTTAACAACAATAATTAATACCTCTTCTCTCTCTCTCTCTCTCTCTCTTTAGTTTCTTTAATTTTGTTACTTACGAGAATGTATTGTTCATGAAAGTTTCTTTCCAGCAATTTTTATTTTATGATAAAAATATTATAATTCTTTCAAACTCGATTATGTTTCTAGTAATATTCAGAAATCGGTTTTACGAATTCAATGCCAATTTGATCGTAATTACGCCGTAAATTTTATCAGCGAAATGACACTACTTATGTAACGAAATATCGCTGCGCAGTATAAAAGAAGAAAAAATAATATTGCGTATCATATCTACATTGAATATTTTAGTGGCGCTTATAATTTAAAGATCGGGTAATATTCAGTTACGTTTCCGATATTCCATTGTTCAGCAAAAATTATTACAATATCATTTTTGTAGCGCGCTTTATAACGTACTGTCTTTTTCGCTAATGAATCTAAAAACGGAAGGAAAGAAAAATAAATGAAGAATAAATGAAGAAAATCTGGCGATATCCGATATTTTAAACGTAATAAGTCCTCGAGGGAGTGCGATGTAAAGGTTGCTTCAAATTAACTAGACGCGAACAAACTTGATAGTTACAGTCACACAGCTTTTTAAGTAAACTCAATTTTCTTCGCAATTATTTAATAATATTATCTAAAATTTAAGAAGCTATACGTCTTAGGAAAGAGTTATTCTTTCTCTTTTCTTTGGCTGATTTCCAAGTAGTAAGTTTATCGTGAAATGAACGGGAAATAATTACAGAACTATCTGCTTCTACTTTAAATATAAATTTTATATTGGCTACTTCACGGCCATTAACCAATAAACGGAACAAAGCTTACAGTTCACACGTGCAAAATAGGGAAAACTCAAGAAATGATTATATTTAGGATTTTTACGAAAAATATAGTGTCTTATAATATAACAAAATCTTTGTAACTGGAAAATAGAAATATTTAAAAACTTTTTAAAACGAAATATTGCCTGCGTTCATATGGAGTATAAAAAAATATCATTTTGTCCCAAATCTGTTTGTTATTATATTCATTATTCCGGTGAATCGTGAAGCAGTATACTTATAGTTGATAAAAGAGTAGAGAAGAGCTTACGTCTTTTCTTCTAAGGATGTCCGCTTCTTTCAAAGAAAAGCATCTTACAAATCCTCTTTCCGTCCAATAGCGCAAAATTCTTTATCTCTAACGTAAGACAAACTTATGATAACATTATTATAAAATTAAATATACATATTTGCATTTTATAAATAAATACAAATATATGTGTGTTATACTTGGTGAACACTTTATATAAAAACGGCAACGGGGTTTCTACAACTTCGCTGTCGCTCGGTAAAGACTGGACATTCACTCGGATGCACCCGCAGTAGAAGAGTTATGTCATTTTGTGACAGCAAAGTGTACACGGAGAAGTTCGCGATCTGGTTTCCTTTTGAGAATCGGCGAAACTGAACGCGGCAAGAGCAGAGAGCACAAAAGCCGCACTCTGTGCAGCCGCATAGTCGCATTATGCAGCGCTAATGATAGCTCGTCCGTCGCATTCTCCTGCTTACTCTCCGGCCGTATATAAGGGGGGCAACAAGTGAGTGGGTGGAGAGTACGAACGGACGGTAGAAAGTTACATTAAAGTTGCCAACTTCCTCGGACGCAACCTTGTCGATATTAGTAGCAAAGTTGCCCGCCACCAAACTGTCGTAACTAGTACGAGTTTTCCAAAGATTTACCGAACCGGCCGGTCCTCCGGACACAAAACCGCTCTCGCGCGTTTGTTTGAAATCGTTAAACTTTTTTTATCGAACTATAGGAATTTCTTGCGCGTAAATATGAAAATAGTTGTGAAGCGCTTAACGGAAAATAAATCAAGTTGCTTTATTGTTTGAAACCGAATTCTTTAAACAAACATTTTCACACAATATTTGTTTTCGCGAAATGATCACGTTAGAAGCGAGATATAAGTAAACATGTATATGTAAAAATATGTGTTAAGATTTACGTCTTTGTCTATTCTTTTTAGCACGGTTTATAGCTCTAGTCTTATAAATAATATTAGTCTAATAATTACCTTATAAGTACACTAAACCATTTTGCGACATTTTCCATGCTGATCTTTCCGCAAACTTTCCGGACAAGAACTTCTGTCCGGAACAACAAGAATGCTTTCTATTCTGACGTTTCCTATTTCGTCGTCAGTGTGATCACAAGCTGTAGATGCAATTGCACTGATCACCAATATTACAATGATCAAAATCTTTATGAGAAATTTCATTTTTATTAAAATAGCACACGAAAAATGATAAAAAGCGATTACTGAATGACAATTGAGTTATTGTTTATGCTTATATTATTTTAAATGTTCTACTTTTTTATCTTATTTTTTATAATTGTATTTATTTTATTGTATCGTATTTATTTTATATTTTTCGAATTTTCGTTATTTCCTTAATACGTTCAAACTTGTTGAGTCCTAGCGAGAATACATTCTGTAGTTTGCTTGTGACAGACCCGATATTTATATTCTCTTGAAAACGTCTTACCGCCTTGAGCGGCACCGGTTATCCATGAAATTCAAATTTTATTCTTATTTCTGAGAAGCGAGAAACCTGTTATAAAGATGTTTGGTCACACGAACAAGTATATAACGAATGAGTCAACAAAAGTTGTTAAGAGATTAAAAAATAAAAAAAATGTTTACGCCACAATAAAATTGCAGGAAAAATCCAGGTATATGCAATAATTAAAAGATGATGTTTGAAAACAAAGATGTGAAGAAAAATATTTGATACTAGCTTGAGCATTGCATGCATATTAGAAATAATTACTTGATTTTTGCTATAATTTTTGATATAATTACCTATGTTAAACGATTTTACGGCACTTTCCGTGATGATCTTTTCTCTGACCTTCTGGACATGATGTAAAAGCAACTACGTCTCTGTTCGGAACAAAGATGATACTCTGAAAAAGTAACGGCATCGATGATTTTTCTGATGTTGATGTTTCACAAGTCTTGGGTGGAATTATAATAGCCATCGATATAACAATTATCAGCAAAATATTCGTAAATTTCATCTCAGTATTGAATAAGTTCTTGCGATAACTGTTTTATGAATAATAGAAACAGATGAAATGTCAAACTTCAAGTTGTTTCAATTTTTAAATAATGTAAACAATCTTCTGAATTCTTTTCTATGTTTAAATATTTTTTTACACTTTTTGTCAAAATTGTGTTTATATATTTCTCTTAAGTTTCACAGATTTTAGATGCCGGTGCTATTTTTAGCTATTTGATCCCAACGTAAAATCGAACTGACTTTGTGACATTCGTTACCAGCCGTATTTATATTAGCCCGATTACGTAAGCACACACAAAAAAAACTGGTTATAACAGAATCAGCGGACGTATAGATGCGACAAGCTATAATCATTATAAAGATTTAATTACATTTAAGTACATTATTACATTACCAATACCTGATAATACGGCTTTTGTAAATTGCTCAGATATTGCAAAAGCTTGCTGAATAAATTGTATTTATAGTTTATGAAGTTGGTTTTACAGAATGTTAGTTTTCAGAAAAACACTGTTGCATGAGGAAAGATTGGCTTTCAACGATAAAATTTTGCTTTTCAAACCAACAAATATTTGACTTTTGCCGACGAAATAGTTTCAATTTTAATATCGAAACAGAGTATAGGACTTTCAAAAAAACAAGTCCAATTTAATTCCTGGACTAAAAATAAAATTTGACTCGTGAAGAAACCTTGATTTTTTAAATAAACAACATCTAGCTCACGAAATTTGATTTGCAGATACATTTATACAAGCAAATATATTTCTATAATATTTCTATATTAATATAAATTAGCGTAGTAAAGAGTGTCTTAAGAGTGAGTAAAAAAAGTTTTTTTTATAATTCTTTAGAGAAAATAGATTTTTTAGAAAATGGAGATTTGAAAGGTTGTTTTAAAAAATATAGCTTCTAGGTGTAATGAAAAAGGTGTCAGATAATCTCTCTCTCTTTCAGAATGAAAAAATTTGAATCTGTATGAGATCGAACAATATTGAACTTTTATACGAGTATAGCTTTTAGGCTGGACAAACAGATCCAATATTTAATTCTAGAATGCACAAAAAATTAATCATCACCTGTAAAATCTATCAGTATAAATATATATTTTTGTTATTGTCTAAGTACAAAAAATTCGAGCTATTTTCTTGAAACATTTTTACAAAAAAATGCCAATTAATACTTCTAAATATTAGATACTGGAACATGAAAAATATAGCATTTTAAAAATGTTATTTTGGATTGTGACGAAATAATACTATAGACGCTTAACTAACATTTATTAAATAACATTAAGTTTACTATTCTAACACACAATAGTTTTATTCCAATATTGGCAGTCAGATATTTTTCAATTTTCAATCATTCAAAATCCACTAACTGTAAACTGTCATTCGGAGGTTAAAAGCCGCAATTAAAAAAAATAAACTAATCGTGCGTATAGAATGTTATTCAATAACTTCTCTGTACACTCCGTTTTTATCGCGACGATATATTTTTCCATCTTTTTTAATCTCATCGGGCTGATTTGGCGGGTTGATTATGTTCCTCTTAAACCGACTTCTGCTTTCGTCTTTCGTGACAATCGGCATCTTCGTCGACGAAATGGCATCGATCTGCAATTTACTTGGCACAATTTCTTTCATTTTTTCACTGTCAGCTAGCTCATTTTCAGCCATTGCAACACTTCTGCTGATTTTCGAATTTTTTAACGATATTCGATAATTCTATTTTTTTCTCTACTTTATCGTCAGATCCGCGATGAATCACTGTCTTCTTCTTGATTGATTCCCTAGAATCAGTTGTCGCGCCTGAATATTAAGATAACAGCTCTCTACTATATATTCATATATAAACCACGTTTGAATAACATAGTAAAAAATTTTAATTATCATATTGAAGTAGTTATTACTTTAATTACTTTGAGTTTCATGAGATACTTCTACTCGTAAACATATTCTAAAAATGTCAGTGTGTTATCAAGTACTCGGTTTGCTTTAGTTTTCTGTTGTGAAAAATCATCACCAATATGGTCGTTTGCATAACTCAGTCGTCATTTATTATCTAGTTAAAAAATCCAAAAAGAAGACAAAGTTTACTTACCAAAAAGATTGTAAGATTTTTAGGCGCGCATATAGTCACTTGAATTTGAAAGATTCTGCTTGGTGATATTCATACTATTGCGACGCAGTAAAGAATAAATATATATATATGTATATCTACAATATATTACTGACACGTGGACTGTTATCTTTCGACAAACACAAATTATCACATTTTTCACGTCATCTTTTTCTTCTTATTCGTTCGATACTCGGTACGCCGGTCTTATCGTTATCGTTCGCTATCAATTGATGTGTCAGACGTTATCGCGATGAGTTCCCTCATCATTGCACTTCATTCGAAGCGGATTCCGAACAGATTAGAAACGTTCGCGCGCGTCTCTTCAGCTTGAACGACTAAGCACTCTTGAAGACTATTGCGGGACGAAAGGCAAACGTTCCTGCCGTTATCGTCGCGCAAAAGTCAATTCGAGCTACAGACCGTGGCCGTGAAGAACGGAACGCTGTTGCAATGAGTTAGACTCTCGAAATTGCAGCTGTCGCGTAGCGGTGAATAGCGTTACAGACAAATAGAGGAGAGCATGCCGATCGATTACTAAAGATTCCGCTTTAATCTTCTAGTGGGAAGTGGCGAAATCTCACGGACTTCCATTCGCCAAGTACACATACATATATACAAAGCGTTTCACATCCGCGGGAGAAAAATAGTTCGGTTACCGAGCGATTAAAGTGTACGGTTAAATAAAACGCGCGCGTGCATTGCACCTAACCCACTTTTTGTGAGAACTCAAGAAAATCAATCTAAATTTACTGCTTTGTCATTTACTTTGTAAGATTAACTTTCTCGAAGTTCGAAGAAAAGTAGAACCACCATTGCTGCGAATTCCTCTATTAAGAAATGATTATTGATTGTTCAATGTATTTCTCTTTAAGACAATTGTAAACTGAAAGAAGCAAAATTCTCACCGACAGAAATAACTTGAAATACAATACATGTAAAAAAAAATCTTACTTCTAGAAAGATAATGTGGATAACATTTTTACAAATAGAAGGAACGTCATATGCAAATTATGACGTCAGAAGTGAGAAATTATATCAAATACATTCACATCGAACAAAAAACTCATTAGATATTCATTAGGAGGCGTCTATAACTTGATGCGATATCTAATGGAAGTCTAATGAGGTTTCTGTGAATTTTTATACTGTGTTGACATTGTCTTGCGATTTACATCTAACAATAAGTAAACTAGATGTTTTACATCCCACCTCTGATAGGAGAGACCGGGGTAGAAGTTATATGGGTTAGTTGTCACAAAGCTTATATCTCGCTTACTAAATACAGGGGAATATTCTGTTTTATAATGTGGGTTGCTATTATTGTGTTAGTTGTGTGCACGAAATAGCTTTAATAAAAAAAACATAGCATGTGACATTTACGAGCACCTTCTAAAATTTAAAAGCGACAGTTTATAATTAACTTGTCAACGTATTACGCACAGATTTATTACGCACAAGATCGGAGATATTAAGTATTAGAATTAAAAATTAAAGAGATGTCATTTTTGAAGTTTCATATGTTGAAAATTTCGAATGGAAATAATCGATATTCAACAGAGATTTTATTTGAGCAAAGTGTGATGTTCTCACATGAGGACACATGGCACATTTTATGTGTCTTTTAGAGAGGTTCTTCCCCTTTAAGTTTGTGTTACTTGCGCCAAAACTGACATCTCACCCCATTCAAGTTTTAAGCAAATCTCATTAAATAATTTCTAACGTGCCACTTTTCCATGAAGAGTGTAATCAAATTATCAATGGCAACGCAAATGTTCCCTGTCGAGACCGAATGTAAAGTAAATTCCGACTGGTTGAAAGTGCCTCAGCGAAGAATGGAACGTGGTTACAATAGGCTACAATTAGGCTATCGAAATGGAGAAAATTTCTGAGAAAACGTCGTTGGATCGTTGCTGCGCGCGAACCAGAAACGACATATCTTGCTAGATCGATATCGCGGCACAAAAATGACCGATGTCGTTTTTCACTGCCGAAGTGGAACATTGAAACTGTGTTATAGTCACAAATATAGAATATGTATATTCATCCAGTTACGTTTAAATCGCTGAATAACGGAACTTATCCTCGAAAATGTTGAAACAATGATTATTACATATTATGGCATAAATGAAACTTTTGAATAAGCTTGATTATATTCTGTACATTAACGAAAGTTTATTGAAAGTAACGTAAATCACATTTTACGATATAATGAGATCAAATCTCGAGTGTCGAGATAGAGTTTGCCGATTCTTTTTGAGAGTACAATTTCCGTACTTGGGAAGAGAGAACAAACGGTTACATGTATAAATCTTTATTATCCCGTTCTGCGTTTATTTCGACTACTTAGCAAAACAGTTATGACGTAAAAGATACATTAAAAATTAGCATCTTTAAAAAAGCTTCATTTTCGCAGCTCGGCACAAAAAAATTCGAGTGAAATATGATCTCGAATGCACGCGATTCGATTATTTTGTACAGAAGTGAGATTGTGTCTGCCTGTTACTTTTCTCTACAGTAGCATATTTTCTGAAAAGTCAAACTGACATATATATATATATAACACATTAGTCTGGAATATTATAAAATGCAAAAAGAGTCTTTTCGAGAAACAACAAACTCTACAGTAAATTGAAGAAAATCCGAAAATTTTGTTGATGTTTTTATTTTTGTTTTTTTTATTTTTTTTGTTTAATTATCTTAATATGCAAACTTTCGAGTAAAGGGTCACGACAGTTAATTTAAGACTAGTCGCCTCCTCGACAACAGGAATGCTGAGGAAAAGGACGCAATGCTTTGTAGAAACTACGAGGACGCTTACCTTGTTGGTAAACGAAATTGTTCTCGCGACCGCCTTCGCTTAGTTAGTTTTAACAAAATTTCGCCCCCATAAGCTCGTTCTTAGCATGCCTCTCTCTTCCTCTCTCTCTCTCTCTCTCTCTCTCTCTCTCTCTCTCCCTCTTTTTCTCTATATGACCTATAACTGAAAAGATTATCGTAAAATATACAAGATTACATATTCAAAAATTTAATTTTCAAATTGTTTTTCAAAGAAATGATACTAAGAAATATAAATATATTGTATATAACACTTGTTAGAAATTTTCAAAAAAGAAGTTTCGTCAAAAGTTATTATTTTCTATAGTCTATTGTGTGCGACAATTTTGACATCTTGTGCACTGTTCAGCATAAAAATGTTTGCTTCTGAAAATGCGATTGCTGTCGATATAAATAAAAAATATCAATAGAACTTACGTACCTCAATATACTTCGTATTATGAATCATGTCTCACAAAAGCATTTCGTCAACGAATTGTGAACAGAATCAAAACGACGACAATGACGAAGACGCGAAGATGATAACATTCGGTACTGCGACTGTGTCATATCTCTTTCTCTCTCCATCGGGAATTTCTCCTTGCCACCCTTCTCTCATCCCCGCGTATCTTCGCGTTCGTGCATCGTTTACTTCGCATCAAGTGCAAGCTGACGGAAATCCCGGTTTCATAGACGTGACAAATTCTTCTGGGAGGCAAAGCTGAAACTAAATTTCTTACCGTCTCGAATGCGAAACTCGCAAACGAAGCTGCGAGTGTTCATTAAAACGGCCATTAAATCTCTGACGTTGCATTTTTCTCTAGTTTCTTTTGTATTTATCTACCAGTTTTACCCCCCGGTTTTTATTTTTATTATTATTTTTATTATTTTGTTTCTCTTTTTATTGTTATTTATAAAATTTAATTAAATTTATTTCATTCTGGTATAGAAAGAATTCTTGAATATTCATTTAAAATGTAAATAACAATCTATGTATATAGGTATATAATCAACTTGAATGTATAATTTGTTTCTTGTTTGCTCGGAACTAAAGTTGACTTTACTACTATATATTAATATCGTTCTAAATTTTTCTTTAACTTTGTCTTTTTAATTTATAAATATTTAATTGGATCTTAAATCTGCTTCTTTTAGCTCAAGTGGTCAATTTATTTTAATTGTAGAATCTCTTTTAAACATCTACGTTCGATGGGTATAGAAATGGATGTCTCTCAATTATTAGATCTGACATTTTGTGAATGTCAAGATATTTTGCATGAAAAGTCTCAAGTATTTCGGTTTCGTTGACCTATCTGAATGAGAAGAAAAAAATTACACAATGTTAAATCCAAAATTTCTGAAAAAATGTTAAACAAAAGTACTTATTTAATAGGGAAAACCTAAATTCTAAGCAAATTAGTATCTAGGCCAATAACTATCTAAGCAAACTAGGATCAAAGCCAAGTCTTATATGCCACTCCTTGAAATCTGAGTGCCAGGAATTTGGTATTCACGGAAGTTAGCGCCTAAGCATGTTAGGATCTAAGAAAATTAATACTTAAGCAAATTAGAATCCAGGTAAAGTAGAGATTATGGTAAAACCATATATATTAAATGTTTTTGATCGTATATTTTCTTCCACACTAGATGTTTTTCTTCGAGTTAATCTTTAGCAAAAACTCGGTAACAATCACGAGTGCATTAATTTTATCTTTTTATTTCTTAAAAATATAGAAAGTAATAAAAAATAATAGAAACAAATTTCTAAAATAGAGAAAGAGAGAAAGCACAAATTTTTATTTAAAAAATATTGTATATTTATTTGAAATTATTTGGATAATTACGGTTTTAGATATTTACGGTTATACACTTTTGTAAACGACTACAAGTAAATGTTTAATCTACTAGACTTCACCGAAGAAAAGATTGTTTCAACTTCGTTGAAAAATCAAGCGACTGGAAGGAAAAGCAGTCGGTTACATCTTGTATCTTACGCTTCCGGCTTGCTTGTTCCCAAGTTTCTCGGATACTTGACTTGGGTGAGTGTATACTCGGGTGTGATATCATTATAATTACAGATAATTACGTCAGTTCTGTGTACAGCTGAAAAATCCACTTAGTCGGGGACCATCGAGTTTCCTGCTCTATTTCGCGCCCGGACGCTTAAATGAATTATCTGCTAGAGAAGAGTTAGCGGATCTAATTTGTAATACGGTAACCGGCCTGGGCTTTCGGCACGGGTCACCGCGTTACCACGGCATCGGGAGTTTGCTAAAACCTCCGAGGCACATGCGCGCCTAATTTATACGTTTACCGGTTACCTTATTATCTCGATATAACTTGCGCCGGAATTAAGCGTCGATAATTATACACGTCACGTCCCGACATTCTTACGGAGCAACTCGGGGCTAATGAAACACACGTGCGCGTCTCTCTCGCAGAATGGAGTGTAAATAAATAAACACAACGCGAATGAGCAGACAAAATCAATTGAAACCAATTAGCGGTAAATTGCTATTCGAATGTGTACATAAAATTGATGTGCCACGAATAAAACTGTTTTGTTTAACGATTTTGAAACAAACATTTTTTTTCAGAATTTGTGTATAATGTTATATAAAATATCAAATTTTTTTATTTAAAATCAAATTTAATAAAAGTTTTTTAGCGTAATAAAAGAGTTTTGCTGTTTTTAATCTAACAAAAAAGTTAATATAATTTTGAAATATTTTTATATACATATACGTATGATTGTATACATGTATAATGTGTCTGAAACTTTTTGACATAGCCTGAAACGTAAAAGTAGATTGGATAAATATGAGCAGAAAAGTTATGTATATAATTTTGCAACCTTTGCGCTAGTTATTAAGATAGTAATTAATTAATTTGAGCCACTGAGAGAGTGAGAAATGATAAACACGACTCTGTAGGCGTGTATAAAACTATGCAATTTTTTAGTTGTAAAGAAAAATTGCTTACCTCGTCCAGTCTCCTAGCAACGAAAGAAGTAACGCAGCGAGCGACATGTGGTACGGCTTCTCGCTATCAGCTGATATTGATTTATTGATTTTCTGAAAATTGTATGGTTTTATACACACCTACAGAATTTACACCATTGCTTCCCACGTGCTCTATTAGTTCTTATTAATTAATTAATAACTTAATAAATATTGTGAATTTTGCAAAAAGGCATACGACTTTTCTGTTCTAAATGACCCAATCTATTATACTTTTACACTTCGGCTATGTCAAAAAATTTTAAACATTCTGTATATACAGGACGCCCGATACTAATATTACATCACTTCTCATGGGCACGAAGATCGAGTTGTACTAAGTCGAAAAAGTTTTTACCATTTTGCGAGTTTCGCAAAATAATTAATGAGTTATTAATTTCTAAAGATCCGACAGTAAACTTGTGTCCATCGTAAAGACAGCGTTTTACGAGCTGACGGTTGCTAGGTGCGCAGTCACTCAATGGGAGAAGTGATCTATAAACAATGGTTATTAATAATACTTTTATTTATTATTTATTATTTATTATTATTTATTATTATTTATTTATTTTTATTAAAAACCAAACCGTATAAAATGAATTATTTATTAATTTTTTAATAATTAATTCTATATTTTTGTTTAAAAACCAAATCTCTCCTCATTGTGTCGCCGTTCGCCTGGCAACCCTAATCACGCTGAGCTGTCTCTACACAAGCTCTTTCACGAATCTTTATAAATTAATAACTCATTAATTATTGCGAAACTCATAAAATAGTAAAAGATTTCTCGACTTAGTACAACTTGCTCTACGTGGCCATGAAAAGTGATGCTGTTATTACCGGATATTCTGTGTATATATATCTCCGGATATATGTAACTATTTTCTCAGAGAGAAATGTGATAGAAAGTAACTGTTTTCTTAATGATAAGTTTTCTACTTTAAATCAATCTTATGTTAATTATTACAAACTCATACAAGTAATGAAACTATAACAAAAGTAACTCCACTTGACTTAATAGAAGATTAAGTCGTGCTTTCGAGAAAGCGATGATAATTTGGAACTCGCTGAAACCCAGGCATTCGAGCAGTAATCGATAATCGATATGACCAATTTGAGAAACACGAGGCCGAGATATTTTCAGCATTTCTCACCTTCCTAGTGATGGAGTATGCAGATATCATATAGCATATAGAAACTTATTATAGTTTACACACACGCGCGCACACACAGACATACGGGTAAACAATCAAAAATTTTTATAATTTAAATGTTCTTTTTTTCATATCTATGTACAAAATACTTAAAACCAATCGCGTATACTCTCTTTTAGCTTTAGAATTTTTTCGAGTTAAACTCAAGCAATTTTTTAAACATGAAATTTAATTAGAGATTAACTGTACATTCTCTATATTGTCATAAATTTTTAACTTTTAAATATCTATAAAAAAATTAAGATTTAAATCAAATTTATATTGAACTAGATTTTTTATTTAAAAAATAGAAGATCAAAATTTTTTAAATTACAAAGTAAAAAACAAATAGTGCTAGAAAATATTTAACTCTACATAACTAATAATCAACATCTATATAATATAGCCAAATTTACCTCTAATTCTATTTTGTATAGTATTTATGTATATATGAATTTAATTTACTTTAATTTAATTTATTTAAGTTAATTTAATTTCCGCTGTAAACTGGTTTTTCACAGTAATCAAATATTTATATTGACTAAGAGAAAAAGAGAGAGAAAGAGAGAGACAGATAGACGTGTTATTATATATGTTATTATTTTGCTAAGATTAATTAGGTTATACAATATAGAGAGAATCCAACCAACTGTAACATTTTTGTTGTGGTTAATCTCTGCATAAAATATAATTCAATCAATTATCTTTTTTTACATAAATAAAATCGAGATGTAATTATAGAGTACAAAAGAAATCAGCCCCGATCAAGAGATTATAAAAACTAAACATATATTTATAATAAAGTTTATCGCTAGTCACTTTACAGTTAAAAATATCAATTTTATAATATAAATTCTTGCAAAGATAACAAAGATAAATGAAATAACAAACAACATTCAGTAAATTGATTTATTTTAATGGCAAAGTTAAGCATATTACAAATATGTCACATGAGAGACGAAATGTAATTCAAAATATGAATGGAACTTAGTTATGTGCAATGATTTAATCGTTTGGAGAGCTTTTAGTTTCGTTCTGAAAGCAGCTATTTGAAGTTCTGTGTCAACGAAGCTGGACTTTGTTCTCTTCTTCCTTCTCCCTTTTCTCTTTCTCTCTTTCTACGAAACAATATAGCGATATTAATTGTTACTACTCTCCAACATGGGAAACAGGAAATACTAATCTTTCGTGATTCAGTTCTGCCGGCAGTACTGGCAAATATTCTTGCAATTTCATAACAGTAAAGGCATGTTCGTGATATAGGCGGTTCGTTATATTGCCATTTTTATATTTGCCTCTTGTAGTGATTTTAGTTTGTTTTTTTAAAACGCACATACGCTGTATGTACTTCAGTTCGTGCACGAATAATCATAGACATCACATCATGAAGTTATCAAATGGGCAGTTATCAAATGGGGTTACAACAAACGGACAATTAAATATTATAAAACGATCAAAGAAAATTTTTTCCGTATAAAACTGAATTTTTCTTCTGACGTTTCGAATGAAAGACATTGACTTGTGAATAAACTGTGAAATTATTATCATGTACATTTTTTTATGCAAATATTTAAAATACACATTTCAAATGCGTATCAGGTGAAACATTAAAAGAGATCGAGATTTTGTACGGTTATTTTAGTTTTTTGATGAGAGATATGTTAAAATATTTTTTTTTTTTTACTACCTCTCGATTTCACATTCGTCAAAACATCTTTCAACAAATACTGTATATCTCTCTGAAACGAAAAAACTTAAATATTTTACTAGAAACGAATTGAAAATTTTTTTTCGATTTACATGTTTTAAATTTGCCACTGGTAAGCTTGGGATTGAGTTACTCAAATTCACATTCAACGTCCATGTAATTAAAAAATTAAATTTTATCTGTCGTTAGTCATATTCAAGCAAATTAAAGTGCTCTTCATTATAGTGTGAAACACATTTCAACTCGACTGAACTAAGTGAAAATAACCATTCGCGACATATATATCCAAACGATATGTTCGCAATAGGTCGCGAAAATTTGCAATCGCATGTCGGAAATAACGTCGCGCTATTCCGTTCCCATGTGTGAATCCAAAAATGCAAAATTTCACGGATCGTTGCACGCAGAAATCATGGTAAATGCGGGCAGTCGGAAAAGAACGAGGGCTATATCGCGTTCCGAAGAATGCAATATCCGTTTAAAGGAAATTTGTTATCAGCGCGACTGCAACGCATGCGAATGCGTCGTAATTCTTGCAAATCAAGAATCGATACCGGCTAACTATTGGTGGGAGAGGGCAAGTGAAGCACCGGTGTTCGTTATACACAAGGTGTGTCGCAGACCTATGACACTATTATTCTGTCAGCAAAAGCGAAAATCACAGAGAAATGTTAACGATAGTGTCAGATATCGAGGTGTTAAACTTGGAACATTCAAACATACAAACATACATTGTACAACAAACAGCTTGACAAACTAATGCTGCAGGTTTTAAAGATAATATAAAAACATTTAAAAAAATATTTGAGAGACTGATTTTTAATAGAACGAGTTTATGCGTGAGGGTAAGATATGTTCAAGTAAGAAATCGTCGTTTTAAGTTCAAAGGAAAACTGACACAAATTGTATATTCTGCTTTTATCGGATATTGCGAAATCGATATCGATATCTTATATCTATTTCTCGTAGCAATACTGCCATATTGCGTTTTACTACAGGATATCGTTATACTACAGGATTATCGTGAGTTAAACACGAGGTGAGAATAAGCAGAAGATATATAATGCACGCATAATCTACAATGTTGAATTATGCATCAGAAAACACGAAGCGGCAGAATTTGATTTGACATTAAACATTACATATATAAGAGAAGAACAGAACATTACGAGAGGGAGAAAAATTGTAAAATTCCTTCACAATACGGGATTCCATAATTTCGCAACGTGAAGCAACTTTTCTTATACAGAATCGAATTTTAAAACCTATTCACAATTTGTGTGTGTGTGTGCACAGTCAATGTGTTAAAATATATATAACAATTTCCTCCATTTGTTAATGTTCTGACAACAACATATAGAGCAAAGTAAGACGAAGGAAGCTGAACTCGTATCCATCTAAGGACGCGGAAAACGTCAGTTACCTGAAGTTCGACAAACTTTGTTCGTTAGACAAACAGCAGTTACGAACGGTGTTGCTATTGCTAAGAGCTACTTAAACTGCAGTAAAAACAGACGTTAGTTTCCATTACTAATCCAATCTCGATAAATAGCGTTGACGTTCACACGCTTCCGCTCGCTCTCTCAGGAGATTTCGCATCTTCCTGATAGGGCAAGACGGGACTTGCTCAAGCGTAGTAAGGTCCGTCTAACTCCTAGGTTTAATCGCAAAATGTTTGATTTATCGTTTGCAGAGGCACCAGCGGTATCGACATCGATCTTCGTCGGGTAGACATAGATCAGTGCCCGCTGCCGGCGGGATCCACGCAGTTGAACATATTCGCCGCCAGCGACAAGTGCAAAAAGCGCACCACCGAGGTAATGCTAATTTCTCGCTTTGTCGTTCTATATGTTACGGGATCAATGTTTCCCATGAGTAAGCCTTTCTGTGTCGGACACGCACCGAACGTAACAAAACCGTCCGGGAAAAGGCCGCGGAGAAGTTTTTCCGCGTAGCAATCAGCTCTATTTGTAAATGCCGCTCTCGACCCTGCCACGCAATACACACATTGCTGCTTCCCGGCTTCCGTCACGCGGAAAAGCCCTACGTGCTCGCGCGGCAAGTTTTTACTTCTCTCGTAATAAACCGCGTGCTTTATCGACGTGTTTTACCTTTTCATCCTGTGAAGCTCGCAAGAAAATACGCGGATCACGAAGGGTTTAAAAATGTTTGGGTTAAATTCCTCTTTGTCTCTTTCTCTCTCTGTCTATCTGTTTCTCTCTCTCTCTCTCTCTCTCTCTCTTTCTCTATAAAACGCTTAAATATTATATTCGAATATTCTGTTCTCTGCGTAGAATAATATTTAAAATTTTGTATTGTGAGTCACGTACTTTCTCTCACAGTCGCCGATTTCATGGCAGACTACTGCCGTAGCAAAGGTCTGAATTTGTCGTTAACGTTTTTGGTTGTAATGTTTTTACATTTTCCGCGTCGTAGATTTTCACCGCCCAATGGTTTCTAAATAAAATAAGTTTTTGATCAGCTAAAACGCGCTACGTTTCGTTTGTGTTCGACGTGTTACTGTTAGAAGCGCAGATCAAAGCTAAAACAAAACTCAAGTTAGAAACTTTTCTCAAAATGTGTCTCTATTCTATCTTTCTTTTTCTTTCTTCTTTCCTTCATGGAAAATCTGTGTGAGTCGATATTCGCATATCTTGAAGTAATCTCGAAGTATTGTTGACATCTTTCCGCGTTGCTGATTGGTTCTTTTCGCGGTTATGTTACACGTATTGGTTACGTGAGACATATATCGGAGTTATATTGTGTATATGCGTATGTAAAATGCAAGGTGTGAGATCTCGAGCGAAATTTCTATGTTATTTGCTTCGTACAGCTTGAGAGCTGGGTATATTGAGAGAATTGGTGTGATATTACGAACGGAATGTCAATAAAAACATTTACAAATGCAATGAATACCTCAAGAAAATAAAATGAAGAGAGAATAAAAACGAAGCAATTGCCTGGAATCGGAGTAAAAAGTAATAAAAAAATACTTTTAAAAACGTGAAGGAAATATCGGTTTTAAAAGAGAAAAAAATGAAAAGCAATCGGAAATGGGAAGAAGCAAGGCAAAACAAAAAATACGTTTGCAGAAACAATTAGACGAATCATAGAAATGTGTAATTTTGACAACGCAGTATGTATATGCATGTAAAATACATAAAATTAATTAGTGCTCGTGTCTGTGGTGTAAGTACATATAAAAAAGCATCCTTTGTGTAATTTTTTTTAAACTTTCGATTATTTCTCAATAAATACTTCTTGCTTGTGTGAAAAAAATTACGATGATATGTATAGTTTCTGGAAGTATATATAATATAGAAAACATAACTAAAAGGAGAAGAGAATAAGAAAGAGAGAGAGAAAGATTGCGAGAATGTATTTTGATAATATGTTAATATTAAAAGTGGCGGAAACGAAAGTCCGAGAGTAGAATTAGATTTATGTGTGTATAAATAAGAAAGAGACTTAGATCGTAAAGTAGTTTGTAAGTTTTAATGCATAAGTCTAGTATGTGTAAGTTAGTAAGATAATGCATAAGATAATTATAAGGAAATTTGTGTTTTGTATAAATTACAAAGGGAGGGAAGATTGTTTTGAATCCCAAGGAGATTAAATAAATTTTTATCTATTTATCTATATAGTCACCAGTAGTAACGAAAAAGTTAGATATATATATGTGAATTGATTAGATATATGATTGATCGTTTTGTCTCTTCTGTTCGCAGTGCATTGCCATTTCCGGCCTCGGTTTCCGCCGCGGAAGTTACCGATGCGTGTGCAAACGAGGTTTCTACTACCCGGACACGAAATCGGACAAGAGGTACTACAATGGCACGGTCGTAGAGGAAGAATACGAGAAATTAATGATGGTAAGTGGTTTATAAAGCTGTACACAGAGCTTTTCTTCGCTCCTTTACATTCCGTAGAAACACAACTATGTCGTTTAGTAATTCGTGTTAAAGTTTTTAATATTGTTCAAGAATTTCCTATGTAATAACGACTTTTATCATATAAACTTTTATTGTGTTAATATGACACACATGTTTTTCGCGTCAGATGACATTTGAGCAAATATTTGTCTTTGTCTTTTTAATAGTTTCTCTGGCAAATTTGAAATCGATTTTGTCATAATTGAAATTCACACAGTTAATCAAAGAATCTGTCAAATTTCATTAATGGTTGGGTTGAAGTGAAACCCTTTATCGTATCTGTATCGACTATCAATTTGTGAATACCTACAGAGAATTGATTGTCGATTAAATCGAGTTATACATATATAGTTTTTCACTATCAATGTTTATTCAATCTTTTGAGATCCTTAAAAAACATTTTTCGTCAAATTTCCACTAATTGTTAACATTTTTTTATTTACAATATAAAGCATCAACTTTTTACTATCTTTTTACTATTAGTTTTATTTGGCTGATGAAAAATTTTAATAAACCTCGAAACATTTTTAATGTGTTTGTATTTTTTAATGAACAACTCAATAAAAATAAGTTAAGTTTAAAAATTATATTGTTTGTAGGAAACCTTTATTTAAACTTAATTGTCTTTGTTTAATTACGAATTTTATCTGAATTTATGCGCAGAGAAAAATATATTATATTTTTTTCACATTATATATATTCCCAGAAACTAAGTTCGTGCGTGTTATTATCGTGTACAAAAAATTATTTTAACACAATTTCCGCGTGACAGTCTGTTACGCTCATAGCACTGAATTCTCCATTCAGTTTCAAAAATAGAATTGCGAAACGAAAAAGATTGTCGCGAGAGCGCAATTAAACCGTTCTGGCGGGCGTTTCCGACATTACGCGCGCGTCGTAACACGCGTTATCGTACATTCTATTACGCGGGAGAAGCGAGTTTTTTTTCCAGCACAGTTTTCACGCCCGTCGGACCAGCCGTCACTTCTGCGATCGCAGAAGCAAAATGGATATCGACAGCAAAACGCGCGATGGCATCTATTGTCACCGCGAGTTACGTATCTTTTGTGATTTGACGGGCATTTCCATCGTTGCGCGACGGTAAAACCATTTTCCGAGTCGCGCCCTTCAGTAGTTGGCACGACCGTTTGTAACCGCAACGGTTACAATGGGTGACATCTCTTCGCCGAATATCCTTAATAACCAGAGTTCCGGATATTAACGACGTGTCATCTTTTTTATTTTCGGTGAACACCGGCGGACCGTGCTGATGTGCGCGATTTTGTCGACTGGGGGAGGACGTCAAAAAGAAGAAGCGCAGAAATTATTACTCTTTACACTTTCGTATGGAGTACTCGCGAAAATAATGAGAAATGAAAGAACCTCTCTCATTTCTCAGTCTTTTGTGCGACATACTGTTTATATATATTGCATGTCGAGATAACTAGAACTTGTGGTGTAACTTTTGTAATAATTAATAAAATTTAAAAAACTTTTCAATTTATATTTCCCCTTTTTAGAAAAAACAAAGATTCTCTTTGCTCCGGTTTTTTGTTTTTCCCGTGACTAATACTGAAGGACAGCGCTTTGCGGACATTTTGCATTTCTCCTCGGTGAGATTTGGATTTCACCGGCTTTTCCCGAAGGAAAATAATTTCACGTTTGTCAACAGGGTGAAAAGAGCCAATATGCCGAGAGCGGAGTGTTCGAATGCCTTCCGTGCGCCGAAGGGTGCGAGGTCTGCGATGACGGCTCGCCTTGCGTCGTATCTCTGAATTGGCTAATGCGGACGGCGATACTGATCCTGGAGTGCTGCATCATCGCTTGCCTGCCAGCCGTCGCTCTTTTCACTTGGAAATACGGCCATGTAAAGGTAAAACTCACACATACAAACTTTTTCACGATAAAGTTTTTCAAAGTATGAATGACACAGTAGCGACTTTTACTTACGGAAAACAGTATAGATGTTTTACAACTTGGCGCTTTCACAAATAGGGTAACAACGCGCTGTGTGCAAGCGCCCTTCACTCCGTTAATTACGCGCTCCATATTTCAGTAAACAAACTGAAAGAAAAATCCGTGGATTAATATTAGCGCGCTTTTAATCTTATCTAACCAAAGTAATCTGTTTTTTAATAATTTGACGCAAGTGCTGCTGCTTGATTAACAAGCGGATTTGTTTCTTCTCTTTTAAAGAAGAAAAGCTTAACAAAATATATTCTTCTATTGATTTAAGATAAATGATATCACTGTCCTGTCGCAAAGAAAAGAAATAGAACATCGTTCAGAAAAAGTGAAGAAGAAGTGAAACAATAAGTTTCCAACAAACATCTTAATCTAATCTTTTAAATGGGACGCGTCTTTCTTGATATAAACAAGCATAACATATTTTTTTACACGTAGTACAGTTTCAGTTATGTTTGTTGTCGCGGTAATAAAGCAAACAACGTTCATCAAATGATGTTGCGATTGTGTGAGAAACGTAATTCGTAGATTTTGACGGAAATCGAATACTGAAAGTGTGTAATCCGGGAATCTTGAATTCATTTAACACGTTCAGACCAACTCATTTGCATAAGAGGATATTTGAACGACGCGACAAAAGCTCGGAAGTAGTGTCGGTGTCGCATTACGGGTAATCTTAATAGCCGATCGGATAAATTGAGGTTAACACGTTAATCTTGTTCAGCTTAGATCACAGGCTCCGATATCGCGCATGATTCGAAAGGCTCTTATCCCGGATGTGTAAAGCTTCCGGATTGTGTGCAAGGGTCTCTTTAAACGTTGTCTGATGAATGAGTGGCCCGCCGCGATTTAATAATTATGTCACGACGCCTGTATATTTCACGATTTTACTCGTGCCATTCGGGAATTATTCGCATTGTGAAGCGTAAATAGCTAATACACGTTTATCGCAATTTCATGTATTTAAAAACTTATTAATTATTTATTATTCATCTAAAAAAGAGTTGCTCGTAAAATGAAATTTCTTGTGATAATTGGAATGAATATGCTAGATACGTAAAAAATTTTTATGTCCGGTTCCTGTATTTACGTTAAATTTTTGATCAAGTGTTTATTTCGCAGTTTTATTTTTCTCATTGCCAGCTCTTCAAATACATTATGTACCATATGAAGCGAATATTGCGAAATCCTTTTGACCACGAGGCGTTAATTAGACCTTCTGAACTTCCGACACCTTCGTTCGTCGCAGCCCTTGTTCTCGCGTTGGTCTCGCGTGCGGGTGAAATGCCACCTCGGTCTTTGCCTTTGCGAGAGCGAAGCGCAGCACCGCCTTTCGGCTTGTCCGAATATCAAAGAGGCACTCTACGATCCGGCACTAATTAACGCAATAACAGCCCGCAGCGAATTTCCTGGAATTTTTGCATTAGCTTCGGAATTCTGTCATTTGAAAAGCAGGTGCGACTTTTAAATTCAACATCGCTGAAAGGTATGAATGAGAGCAAATGTTTGCGAAATAATGCGAAAAATGTGTGAAAACTTTTATTCAATACTAACGCAATTTTTGTTTTTGCATACATATGTTATTTATTATTACATTTGTTTTTTTTTTTTTTTTTATTATTATATTGTAGCTTTAAAGTTTTGCAAATTATCGTGTAACGTATATTGTATGTATATTTGACGAAACTCTCGTGGTGGTTGATATTTAAGCGTTTGCAGCTTGTAACTTTTTATCGCGTCTCTGAACTGTAGCAACGTGGTACACATGAAAAACCGTAAGTATAAATCATTTTGTACATAAAATTTTCCGCTTTCAAGAGATACGCGCAATACTGCGAAAAAGCAACATGAATGATCCTCGCGAGAATTACGCTTTAATTGAAAGTGGCGAGTAGCTAAAAGGAGAACGAGAAGGAGATGTTGTTAGTGGGCGAGATTCTCACACAGTGCGCGGCGCGTTTTAGATGATAATTTTGCGGAATTCGCAACGAATGGGTTTCGTTGAATCTTGCATAGAGAAGCGGCCAGATTTTCCACGGCACACTGTCACTGTAATCCCAAAATTGGCGGCGGCGAACCGTTGCCGCACGCGCGAAATGGGATTCCACACCGCGCTCTCCAGCCTCTTGATTTTCTTCAGGACAGAATTCGAGCTTGAAATACGCGACATGTTTTGAGAATCCTGCGCATTAAAATCGCATGGCGTTCCCTTAAGCTCTCGTGAAAAACGATCTGGCGCGGGATAAAGCATTGGGTTGATCAAAAAGTTCGCGTCTCTTCGTTTTTTTGTATTAGCAAAACGAAAGAAACAAACAAATGGATTATTACACTGCAGGAACGAATTTATCTTTTCTCTTTGTTTTTTATGCTTACATTCCACACATAACGTCCATTAGACGTCTAATGGACGTTCATAGCTTCGTGTGACGTCTAATGAACATCTAATAGAAGTTTGTATAGGATGTTGTGTGTGAGACGTGTATCTATATAACTGAAGATTACATTTTTTTTAACGAATTACAAAGTAATATTATTAGAAGGAATTATTAGAAGAACAAAAGTCCGTGTGTTCTCTCTCTTTGCTCAGTTACTACGAACTAAAAACAACAAGATTATAGTTTAATTACGCATGACGTATATAATTGAAGTTATATGCGTTCTAATTAGATTTAGATGACGAGACAAAGAGGAGAACGGGACATAATCGTCGTTTCCTACTTGTGCTCTTGGTTCCATTAATAAATCTGAGTTGGAAGATAAACGGCGAGGCAAGGCAAATTCGGTCATTTGATGTTGTTCCGCAAGCATCGAGTCGCATATTCTAGTCACGATTTACAAGCTTAATATCGCGGCGTAATCTGTCTTATGAAGTGGCAGATGCTATACACTTATGCATGCGCACCTATGCGCATATATGTATATATGTATATATATCTCAAATAGAGTGTGTATATCCTAGTCGTAATAATCGTCCGCGTTCGCGGATGTGGTGTGGATTATCTCGAAATCAGAATAATAGAACTCATGTGTATTATTACGTCTCACACACACATAGAATTCATACTACTCGATATATAACGAGAAGCTTTCCTAGTACAGAGTTGTTTCCCGGAAACAACTCTGTACCATTTCAGATTCCCTTAGGAAAATCTCACAGGAGAAATGGAATCCCTTCATAACATATTGTGTGATAATAAAGTAATAATAGATCGTCATGTGTAATTCGACAACCATAAATTTTCTTGGAACATCCAAAATCCTCTCGGGGCTTTAACTGTCTCTCATTCTCCGAAATCAATCCGCCGTAAATTGCTTCTTAACGATATCCTAGCCGCGGTGTATTGTTATGAACTCACGTTGCAAGTTGCATCTCCCTGATATTCTGCTCAAGTGATCACTCAAGTTCATACAACAATAATACTCCCGCAAGTTTATGCCGTAAATTGCACGAGTCTCGGTTGTGCCATTGTATTCGTTACTCGCGTTAACCGAATCCGCGGTGTACTTCCGCGGTTAAAAAGTTGATCTTTTGAAATTCAGGTCGTTTAAATTTCTAATTGCTTCAAAATTTAGGAGTCATTAATCCCGAAAAGAGAGAGAGAGAAAAAAAGAAAAAAGAATTATTCATAATTAATCTTGTAATAATATTGCAAAAAAAAAGGAATTTTAAAGAGTTCTTACGGTCGCGCAACTTGTTTAAGCGGCGAAGCCTCTCAACGTAATGGAGTAATTGTTTTTCGTTGGAAACCTTGTTACGATATGTTCATCTTTCGAAAAAGTTGGTGAACTGCGCGAGCACGCTCGTTCTTCCGAACTTATCGCTTTGGTAATTCGTGTAAATCGTCTTTCGCCTTTTGCGGGAAAGGAAACAGCACTTACCGCTCGTAATGGCTTATGTAATTTCCCGAGAGAGGGTTAAGAGCTTTTCTCCTTCTCTTTTTTTGTATTTAGTCATTTATTTTCCTTTTTTTTTTAAATTGTCAGCGACTCAAGATGGAACACGGGTGCAAAACGGGATGGAACGGAAGCAACAAATAAGTCTGTTCTGCGGTGCGCGAATGAAACAGTCAGGACACGCGAACGGGAAATTAGCTTTGTGTGTTGCGGGGGACGAAAGTTTAACTCACTTTATTCGCTATTATTCTCTCTCCTAGTATTCGCCTTGCGACAGATTTTGCGGACTTTCTCATCACGATGTGCTCGAGAAAGACCTTTACGGCTACGTTTCTTGCATATTGTATAAAAGCGCGAATAAATGAAACGAATAACTTGTAACTCGCTATCGACTTTAGAATTCAGTCGCGCTGATCGTAATAACACGCTTGAAATCTGCGCTTAAAATGTTCCGCCGTTCTCTGCGGTCTGGTTACTTAAACATTATCGCGCGTTAGTATAACACTTGCTAATAAAATTATTGTGGATATAGCACAACCAAGGTGTTTCATCATCATTACTATCCATCTTTCTTTAATGTTATATAACGTGGAATTTACATTAAGCAATTCATGATAAAACTGTCAGCTGTAATTTTGTAGCAAACACGAAAACACGAAACGCGAGAATTAAAATGTCTTGTAAACTACACGTGTTTTACTGAAGTAAATATGTTATTGTGTTGTCAACAGAATCGACTGAAATGAAGCAACGGATGTACTTGGATATGCGACCCCATTTCATTTCATGTGCGGCAAACGTGTGTATTTTATAAACCCGAGCACGCGGAGCACAATATGCGGGAAAGCAGCTGGCAATATATAAATAAAGCATTTTCACAGAGGAAAAGAAGATTATTTTAAATAATAAATACCTAACGCAGAATGTGACAGTGAGAAATTCCATGCATCGGTAATACCGAACATGCGATTATATACAGCCAACAAATTTCACTCTTACAAATAATTCAAAAGCAAAATTAAATGATAATGATCTGATTGCTGACAGCGCAGTAACATTAAAATAAAATAAAATTCTAAAAAAAAGATATAAGAATACAAAATCAATAGAATTTATCCTTAAATACCTAAAACATAAAAGAATGCATTTTTAAAACCTCAAACTGCTAAGAGATTTATCTATCACGTGCCAACATATAAAAAAAAATACAATTCCACACAATAATGTGTATAAAGCTGAGAAAAGACTATAAAATCGATCAACCGTAATTTTTGTTATGCTTGTTATGTTTGGCCGCTGACGAGGAAAAAGCGAGCTCTTCCGCCCGCTGCTTCCACCGAAGCGCTAATTTTATTTACGCGTTTTCGGTTTCCGCTGCCATAAAGCGCGAACAAACGCCAGGAACCGGCGCGTGAATGAACGAGCGAAATGATTTGTTACAGGTGGTGCGGGCGGCCAGCCCGGTTTTGTTACGCGTGATTGTCCTCGGCGCCTTCTTCATATACTGCACAGTAAGTACGAACAGCTAGCCGCAGTTGCGCTGCACGTCGGCGTTTTCCCCGTACGCGTTTCATATTCATGAGGGTTGCAAGCCTCGCCCGAGTCCGATAACAAAGCTTTCTCACGTGTGTCGCGCTGCGCAGAAACGACGCCACAGCCTCCCCGCACCGACTGCAACCGCATCTGTTGTGACTACTACCTACCTAATGTATGCACGCGCCCCGTACGCCAATTATGATAACGCATAATTCCCCGTATCGGCGCTCGCATCGGTCACGAGTACTTACATACGTGTATTCACCTTAGTTAATGACCTTCATGCTCTCCTAATTAAAGCGGATCTATCGAATATATCATTCGTTGTCGCGTGACGCTTTAGTCCGATAAAGTTTTTGTGGGAATTATATTAACCATCTTGCTAATTGGCGATAATTCGAGCTTTTCGAAATATTTAATTTCCAGGACGTGTATTTAATATCGGAAATAATAAAGTTGTTTTGTTACGGTATATTCAATATTTTTACAATGAAAATCGTTAATTAATTAAATTTCTCTCAATAATTCAATAAATCTTTGTAATCATGAGAAACACTTTGAATTATGTCAACAATATCAGAACTGACGGAAATGCTTGTTATAATATGCGATATTGTGTGTGTTTGAGTTGGTTATTATTAGACGAAGCATGCTTCTGTAATATGACGAAGGCTCTCTCTCACACTTTTTCTTTCTGTCTCTTCCTCTCTCTCTCTCTCTCTTTCTCTGCTATCAGTCACGTAAAGCATAAAATAATTTCGGATGTCTGATTCTAGGATATTCCGGATTTGACTCGTAGTGACAGTGTGATATTCCATGCACGTTCTCACGTGATATATCAGATTGATAGCAGAATTTCTATCACATTTCACAAACCCGCTTTATCGAATTTGGTACCATTCCTTGGACGAAGTCATTTGTATGAATTTGAATCTGCAAGAGTCATCCATGTACGCTCAACCTCGAATTTTCTCTTTTCTGCTTTTTTTTTGCAACAAAACGTCCGAAATATCTGCTTGCGACATTTCGAGCATTTTATTTAAACAATTAATTTTACATCGGGCGCTCACACACGCGATATTTAGCACGCTCATCCCATCAGTTAATAATTGTTTATTTATAATAACACGTTCGAACAAGCTACGTTATTTCGCTGAGTAATTATTCGATAATAAACTTCAAATTGTTGTAATTAGACAGGAACTAGTTCAAACACTTAGTGTTTACGGAAAGTGTTTGTGCAGCGAGGTGACTGTGTGCATATGACACCATATATGATACCGTATCGCACAAAGTGCATTAAACATACATAAGATTACAGAATTTCCTTCTGAAAAGCTCAGGTGGGATGGCAAATATGTTCTTAGCAAATTTTGCAAAATTATATGTTGTCGGATCAACAAAACTGCAATTAAAGTTAACACACACACACACACACGCATATATGTAGAAGATATGTAATTTGGTGCATGAGTTCGTTGAACATGACGTCACTTTCATCCTCCAAAATTTCTGTTTGAACACTTCGAGTACACAGTCAAATATTTGAGTTTTTGGACATTTTTGAGTTTCAAGTGTGATCGTGTGTCAGTGATGTGAGAGAAATAGCGGTGTGATTTTTCTTCCGGTCAGGTAATGGCTCAGCCGTGAAGGTGTTAGGTATCAACGTGCGGCAAACGTAACTCAAGTGCTCCAAATAGAGAGCTCGTTTCTCGCAGGAAAGTAACGTGCCTACGTAATGTTTGCTCTTACGAGGTACGAACTCTCGGATGGCTTCGCTTAAACCTAAAGTACTATTCTTAATGGTACGTCATTTACCCCGCTAACGGGAGGTACATTTTCCGTATCTCTCATTAAACTTGAGCATTATATCTCGACGAGAGAGAGAAGTCGTCGCGCTAAATTGTGTTGTACATACACGGTGCGACTCGGAAAGTCGAAATAAACCGCCAATGAATTTCGCGATGCGTGCGAGCCGCTTGTAATTTCTTTTTTACCCCGTTGTTTCCTTTCTCTTCGAGCCATGTTAAATAAACTGTTTCACGACTTTATAATGTTTTATAAACGACGCGCTATCATCGAGAAAGTTTTAATTTCTCAAACGTGAAAAAGAAAAATAGCATAGAATACTTCATATTTTCGTGAAATATTTCAGTGTGATTCTTTTCTGTTCGTTTTCTCTTCTTTATTGCAAAAACATTATCGTTATTTTTCCAAGAATTACAACTTGTGTCTGTAAGTCTGCGTCGAAATTTATATGGTAGATTCATGTTGGAGCGCTCACGTTACACAGGAGAAAAATCGCTCGAAAGCGCTTGTTCGGCGCAAATTGTTTTTTTTTTTTTTTTTTTTTTTTTTTTTTTTTTATCAGTTTTTAATGTTTCATTTTAACATTTAAAATAAAAACGCTTGCTTTCACATTGCAGCTCCGCATGAATAATAACATAGACGAGAACTCGATAGGAAATTAATAAAATATTTTTTCACGTGTACCGTTTCTCGGTATTTAATACTTAATTAAGCGATTTGACGCTGATGATGGAGTAATTCGTCCGCATTCGTCAAAATGACGTCATTAAAATTCAGACTAGTAGAAGCGAATAGATAGCGAGATATGTGCGTCACGCGACACGCGTGTTTGTTGAAAGTGATCACACAACATCGCTTTGCAGGATGTGCATTTGCTTGTTTCAGACCATAGTTATGTATCCCAGGCCAAACATCATTACGTGCACTGTGCGCGTATGGCTACGAGAAATTGGCTTTTCCCTTACATACGGAGCACTCATGCTCAAAACGTGGCGGTAAGTGCACTTTACTTCAATACGCTATTTTTGCTTCATGATTATTGATTGTGTCTCTTGACTTTATCTTTTCCTGTAAATACATTTCTTCTCACGCATTCCAGTTTTCCAAAAAATATTAAAATTTTTTTTTTTATATATATCTTTTTTCACAATTTCCTTATGTTTTAAAAACTATAAGAATATGATTATTCTTTTGTTTTTTACAAGAGATTCGTAATTACCGGTTGCAGAATATCCGTGATCTTCCGAGTGAAATCGGCGAAAGCTGTGAAAATAACGGACGCGAGTCTGTTGAAACGGCTCGGCATTATCGTTCTGACGTTCAGCGTGTTTCTGAGCATAAGGACACTGGTCGCCCCGCCCGTCGTAATCGTCGGCAGAACCGCCGACGATCTCAAAGCGTATCTCTGCCAAACCGACTGGTGGGACCACAGTTTCACTACTCGTAAGTGCCGTTCCGTGCAACGCATATCTCGCACGTTTGGATAGAGAGAGAGAGAAAAAAAAACACAGTGGGATATCGACTCGCGTTTAATCCACTTTAGTTTTTTTTTGCACGCTCTGTCTCTCAAAAGCTGAGACTCGTGTAATCGCAAACTGTATCGCACCGATGAAATATGAATGCGGTGCCACGGTGCATAATACAGGAAACAGGCGCGGGTGCGGATTAACTTTGCTTTTATAAAATGATCGATCCCTCGTAGCGTGTGTATAAGAATGCGATCGAAAGTTGGAGAGTTTTGATGAATTAAATTTCGAGCTCGCCTTTCAAGCTCCGCCAAGTAAACATTATTTTAACCTAGGATATTAGCTCGTGAAGCTTATTTACTGAAAATATTCGATATTTGTGAAGAGAAGGAGAAAGTTTGGCAAAACCAGGAAGTTATGAAGATGGATGGCGCTGAAAATAAATAAATTGCGCGATATATTCACCCCGTGCATTTGCCGAAGAATCTTGTTTAGCGAAGAAAAAAAAAATGCGCAATACTTTCGGGATATGCCGTAAACGAGGCGTAAAAGCGGGCATTCGTCTCACTGCACCCTTGCCTCGCCATATCCATAAGTTCCTGTATTATACGTGGCAGGGCCGCATTTGTCCGCATTACCCATTCCCGTTGTCAGTTTCACCTGCACGTATCGTAAAATGTTTACACCGAATGGCTGTAACGCACACACGACACACGCGACGCTCCTCTTTCATTGGGAAAATTATTTCCGTGGAATGTGTATGTATATCGGATTAATTTACATCCAATTAGGTATTTCGGTGTTGCGCGCATGTTTCGCAACTAATGCGGCATCATAAAGGATCATAACGTATTATAGGTGCGATATATGTATAATATGGAATATGGAATATTCTGTCTGTGCACATGTGAGCCATATTGATTTAGTAATACTGCAGATGGCCAAACACGATTTTAAATCAAGATGGATAGTGCACCGAAGAGGAGAAAGAGAGAGACTTCGCATTGTGATTAATTCGTGTTTATCTCATCGGAGAGAAGAGGACCTTATTGTTCTTGCAATGATCCCCGAATTGATCTGTGAAAAACTTGTGCACTTAAATATGTCGCATCTTGAATAGCATGTTTACACGCGCGTACATACAGACAACAATTTTGAAGACCATTAAATTCATAGATCTGTCACACTTTCGTTCCAGAGCCGTAACTAGAACGTAGCATAAATTAACGTTTAAAGTAGATGTATGTGTATACACACACACGTGTATACATAAATTTCTTGAAAAAAAAAAAACGGAAATTGTTTGAAATTCCACGCAGCCACGTAAGCGTAAAAAATAATACTATACTAGATACGACTCTGTCGGTTTACGGATGAAACAACATTTATTGTCACCGAGGACTAATATAACTTGGAATTTCGCGTGATTTCAGTCGAGGTGATGTTCCTTGTGTGGGGCATCCGCTTGTGCATCGTAGTAAGAAAAACTCCATCGGAGTTTAATGAGAGTCGATTCATTTCAATGGCGATTTACAACGAATTTCTACTATCAGTCTTCCTCAACGTTTCAATGTAAGTTCCGCGTTATACGATCGCCTTTTTCTTTCTCTTCGTTATTCAGAACGACCAATTATAGTTTCTCGGCGAATGCCCTCGTAAGGCTTCATTGTGTTCGTAATTGTCTGAAACTCGGAATTTATTCATTCCTGAGCGTTTCTGAAAAGACTACTAATGAAGTGTATAGTAATGTATATTGCATTTGAATCATTTTCTGTGATTAAGAGTCGGTAAGGTTTAACGCAGTAATGGCATTTGTTCCTTAAATTCTTTGAGAAAAATCAGATTTCAGAAATTTAACTCCAAATTGAGTAATGCAAGTCCAGTTTTCATAAAAAAGCTCTTGTTTTTTTTAATGTAAATTTTGTGTCAATAATTTCGAAAGTGTCTACTTTAACTGCAGTTTAGTGACAAATTCTGTGTGACGAAGTTTTCCTAATGGAAGTTTAATTACAGACTGCAACCACATGACGTTCGAGAGTTTTACGTGTTTTAGCAATATGCGTTTTTTATCATATGCAGAAGTGAAAAGATGAAGTTTTGCAGAATTTTTATTCAATGTACATGTCACAGATCTTGCGTCACAAAGCTTTGAGGCGTTGCGAAATGTGTCTGCCATTAAAACTTTACGTGGCGAATATACGAAACACCTCCCGCGCGTCCGGATCTAATATCAAGAATGCAATTTGCATTTTCGAGATGGTAAAGCAAATAAAAATAAGGGAAGATCTGGGACACTCGGTATAACGGTTCGCGTTCTTACGTCACGATAGCGCTTCGTGCGACTAACAGCTCTGAATAATTTCTTTCCCGTTGCTGCAGGTTGTTCCTGCAATCACCGGCCAATCCGGATTTATTGTACATCATATTTTTCTGCCATACCCAGCTTACCGTCACATTGCTGCTGTGCCTGATATTTGGCAGTAAAGTAAGATACATTATTTATACGTGTTTATATTGCGACACATAATCGTTATATATCGCGCATTATTGCATCGTACTAACTATATTTCACCAACATTCATCAGCATGTCTTTCTACATCAAAATGTTCTTAAGCGCTGAGTACTACTGTTATCTGACTCGCTTATTGATTAGCAAAACGTTTTAACAGGTTCTTTGAATCAATTTGTCATATCATCTCTTTTTTGCAACATTTGCAGAAATTCTTAAGTTTTTGAAACATTTTTAGATAGGTGTAAATTAAACTTTAAATTGATACAAATCCAATTTTGAAAACATTTTGAACTCTGCGTAAGATAAAGTGAATAAAAAAATAAGTGATATCTATATTCGTTAAATAGAATTTTCAAAAATGTAAGAGAAACCAGTTTCATTACTAAAAAATTTACCGTTGAAAAATTGGAATTGCGGTGTATCGCAGGCAGCTAAAATAAAATTCAATCGGCGCGAAATGAGATTAAATCGTGCAATTTCCGCTTCATTTTCCATTTGCTTCGGTTTTCTCGTATGCGAGATTACCGCAAACTTCTCTCGTAGTAGCCTGAATAGAAATGGTCCTGCGTAAGTTTGGTTGTTACATACGTCGCATTTAACGAAGGCTTACGTGGTGTTCCGCGGTGGAGGAAAGGAGGAGACGATCGGCAAACTTTGCGGCGCGACCGGCAAATTCCTGGGGAAAAGCGGTCGTCCGCAGGGCACTAGCAACCAGACTAGCAACTCGATATCCCTTCAGCAGGGTAATTTTGCCGAAGAAAGCGACTCAGCCACGGTAAGCACCGCCTACGGTAAACCGGAAATTCACCGGATCCTCTGCATCTCTGAGAGTATACTGGAATGTATAGTTCCGCGGTGTCGCGGAACTATATGTATACTTCTTCTTTAATATTATTTGCTGGATTTGGAATCCATTTGTTTTCTGATTAAATTTTTTCGTTACGTATGATTAATGTACTTTACATCTTTTGAATACAGAAAGAACTGCAAAATTTTGTTGTTCAGCCATACTAATTTAAAAACTTTTCATTTTGAAACACACATTGTGAGATTAACTTTTCAGAATCTTGAAATCTTGGAGGATTTCTCTTGTATGTTTTTGACATATTAGATTCTTCTAAAAACAAAGAATCTGAGGAGAAATTTAGAGAGTCTTTTAGTATCTTCGAGTTTCTTTGATACAAAAATCCAGAAAGTTGTCTTTTGACTTTAAAAAACGAAAATCGTAAAGCCATTGGAAACTTTCACTTTCTCTTTGTTTTCTGGAACAACTTGGAGATTTGAGCACTTTCGCATTTTGGATCGGTAGAACGAAGATAGCAAAGAGGAATCCTTCTTTCCAGGAGGAGTTTCGTCGCTTGCTCAATCAGTTAGAAATCTTGAAGGAAAAGAACATTTTGCTAGGAAATCAAGAGCTAGTCAGCAAATTAGCAGCCATGCTGGACGCTTCAAATCGCGCTGAGACTCAAGTGTCCACCATTCAAGTCATTTCAACTAGCATCGTTCAATTGAACGATCTCAATAAATCAACGGAAGAAACTAACCTTGGGCAAGCTTGCCAGGAGCACGATCGAGCAGGTAAGAAAGAAAAATTTATAGTTATTACTGTTAATTATTATCATTATTACTTTTAGATAGTTTGCATATTGATTTTTCGGTGAGATATATGATGTACATACATATAGTAGGAGTCGAAAATAAAGTTTTTGTCGCAAATTTTGTATGAATCGAGATAAATATTTTATTTGTATAAATGTATTTGGTATTCAGAGCTTCGCAGAACAGTTAAAAAATAAAGTCAACGGAATGTTTCCGATTTACACATGCGAATAATTTAAGAACGCGGAACAGTTAGAATTTACGAGGAACGATAAAAAAAGATATATTTTGACACAAACAATCCATGTGAGATAATGGTATAGGTTTTATTTATTTATAAGTTTATAAATAAGAGGAAGAAAATATTGCTTCTGGGCAGAACCAGAAAAAGAAAATAAACACATTATAAAACAAACTGCTTGAAAATCGTTCAGAGAAATTAAATTTTCTGTAAACCAGAAATTCGAGATAGAAACTCTCTCAACTGTTCAGGATACTTATTAATTTTACACGTAGAACAATTTGAGAACAAACACATATTCTACGTTTGTTCAGGAATCAGTTCTCAGGATGAGAGTCGGTGTCGCGCGCGTATCGAGAAAACCGAACTCGGGAAGAGAGACTCGCAAGATCCGCCAAAGGACAGCGAAACATCCGACTCGAAAAAAGTCAGCAAAGACATTGCCGTGTCGATATCCACGAAGAACAGCACCGAGGATATGGGTAAGGAAACGTGTCATGGGAAAGACAACAAGGAAGCCGATACGAAGGACAAATCCAGGAGTAAATCCGGCCACGCTAGAACACACGCCATAGTTATCAACCTGGACGACAAGAGCAGATTTTCCGAAGAGGTTACCGTGTAACCTCTCATTAAATGAAAAATAAACAACTAGTATAAATACAGTTCTCCGGTTGTAATCAATTAAGTGTTTTTTCCGTTTCTCATCGTTGATTCGTTATAAGTGGCAATTTTTCTCGCGATAACACTTTACAATTATTAGATTTCTAACAAGATTTAACATTTTTATTTTTATTTTTATCGGTATAATTTGGAATTTCTCTAGATTAAAATTAATAAAGAAAAAGATTTGCTCATTATATAATGATGAACAGGAATAAAATTCTAAAAAGGAAAATAATAGAATCTTCGAATTTATTCTACTTTATACACTTTATATCGTGAATAATTCCAATTAAATCACTTTTCAATAAAATAACTTTTTTTTATAAATTCAGATAATCAAGATATAACAAATCTTGCAATAATCAAGCATAATACTAATTAATTTTCACTACAAGTGGGATAATTTAAATGTTGAAGAGATTGATCTTTCGCGAAGAGGCAGTTAGGATAATTTTGCTGTGAACAAGAGCTCATCAATCAATCATTTTTTTGGATATAAAAAATGTAATAATTATCCATAAATTGATTGAAAGATACGCGTCATACACATATCGACTTTTCGTATTTTCGATGCATATCGAGTATTTGTGGAGTAACTAAAAAGTAAGTCAGATTAAATTAATTACGTCGTTTGGCATTTTCGAGTAAGACCGATCGTGTCGTAGTGCGTCATTAATGAACCGTTCATTAACCCTTAGGGAGTAATTCGCCCTTCCCAGCGGCAAATCGATCTCGGGCCACGGGCTTTCCAAGATCAAAATGTGCTTCGTCAGCGTGTTCGCGGATTACGGATAGCCTGCACCTGTAATTATGCATTAATGTAAAAGCAAGTTAAGGGACAAGGCTCATTAATCCTTTCAGCTCCTTGAGAGATGCTATATGGTACCATTAAAATTTTCCACTTATAAAATCTTATTGGATTATTTCAGTTAATTTCCTACAAACAATGTTAACATAAACATGTGAATAATACAAAATATTGTGTTATAATATTATAATTCGAAAAACACAAATACACGAATATTAGAATAACTGCATGGAAAAAACAATATTTCTGTCTTAAAAAATATATCATTTGCGGGCTTGAAAGGGTTAAAGAAAATTATTTTTAATACTATCTCCATTTAGTGTTTATTTTACGTAAAAAGGAATTGCGCAATTGTCGATAAGTTTTGCTCAAAATAATAAAGTTGCAATTTTAATCATTTAAATATATCCGAATTGTTTTTTTATTAGATATTTGTCAAGAGAGAGACGTTTGAATTAAATAAATTTAAAATTTGTAAATAAATTTGTAATAATCTTACACACACACACACACACAAACATACTCGAACAAACACACATAGTTGCTTTTAGACTTTTGAAGATTTTGTTTTAAATTTTTATTTTTCTATGTTTTTTAATTTTCTGCTCTGTTAAATTCTGTTATTAAACTTTTAATTTCTGTTATTAAATATAAAAACATTTTATATGCAGCAAAAGTGTTACACGTATTTACTTTTATTTATCACACGAAAATGTTATTTCTAATATGTTTAGTTTCGTGTAATTACTACTTTATTACGGACAATTATACAGAATAAATCATGTAAATGTACATGTAAATTGTTCGCCATGATATATAAATATTATTTTAGTAAATATTCCTTAATTATCACTCCATTAATTAGTGGTAGGTATAGTTCACATATTGTATGTATAATTTAAGTCAACGCGTTGTATTATATAACAAAATATATAATGAATTAATTAATAAAGGCAAACTGGAATTGAGTTAAAGCCTGCATGACGATTTTGCAAAGTAACATTTTTGTTTACTGAAAAGATATGAAGAAACTAATTGTTGATTAGAAGGTAAAAGAGAGAGATAAAGACAGATATATATATTTTATATATATATTTTATAATTATATTCTTGCAATTGTATTAATTATTAACGTCAAATTGGCAAAAAACTTATTTGTGAAAAAATATGATTCTTCTTACCAAGAGCTTAATATAATATTTATTTTCACACAGAAATTTTTTGTAATTTGCTTTTTGCAATGATATTTGTGGAAACATAATTTTTTTTCAGTTTTAATCCGCTTAAAACTGCGCC